>CACRXP010000148.1:1084580-1139982 GCA_902702965.1 Spirometra erinaceieuropaei
GGACGTTCAGGACGGGTTGAAAGAGAAGAGTCTATTCATGGCAGGCGCTGACGAGATAGTCCGAACACTAGAAATTATCGGTTACTCGTAAATTGTCACATTTTGCGGTTGATATCCCCAGCACCTCACCCAGCACGCCGACATGCGACTGACGCAGAAATTAAACACACATTGTACTATCCACGTGCCACAGAGATACTCATCCAACTTCTTGAACATGCACACGCCCAGCTGTCACCAACCAGTCGTTCACCACCCTCCGCCAAAGCCCCACACAGTCCGTAGACAATTTCGCACGGAGGTAGTGTGCCTAGCAGCCATAGCTTGCCCCAACTTGCTGGAGACAGACCGCGACTGTCTAATCCTCCACCGATTCCTCACCGATCTGCACGACCACAAGGTGACAACCATTCTCCTTTACACCCTCCCACTAACTTATCGTCGGCCGTTCGACAGTGTCGACCATCTGAAATGATGATGGGTGGCAGGACCTCGGGAGTGTTATTACTGGCGTTGGGAACTGACTGTTGTATTCTATTGGAAATTGACCTTTAGGCAGGAGTACGTTCTGGTATATGAACTCCAGTTTCACACTGCCTTATTTAATTTCTGAGAAAATACATGGGCGAACTTGGCGTAAATCCCTCGGAACAGACCATTACAGGCATGGTCCGAAGTTCGCTCACTAATTTCCTCGGAAATTAAACAAGTCAAGAAGAAACTGGTGTTCATCACTGCCGAATGTGTGGATATCGTAGCTACCGTAAAATCGATGTTCCTATAGGCTGCCACTTCCCCATTTAACCAGATTGACTGATTAGTTATCACCGCGTGTACGCGTTGGAACCAACAGATTGGGCCCGTCGGTGCACCGATTTGGCTACTGGTCAGGTGACTCGGCTGGCGCATTCTCTCTGCCCTGAGAGTAACGAATGCTGAATGAACCACTAACTGTTCGAATCCCCACCTAACTTTCCAGACTGATACATGATGTGCATATGCGGTGTCAGTATACGCAATGTAGGCTAGAAACTGTTGTGTTGTTGTTGTTTGGCGGTGGCGGTGGTGGTGGTGGTGGTAGCACCGATGGTGGGGAGGCTGGCAGATGTACGAGGTGGCTTTGGTGTGCAAACATCACAGAGAATTCCGCTGTCGTCGGCGTGTATGAGTCCGGGTAGGCCAGTGGGCCAACTGAATACGAGTGGGTAGTGGAGGCAGCTGAGACGGGTCCTGCGGGTATATTCTGTTGTTTCGGGCACTGGTTCGGCAGCCTCGATGCGATGGATTTGTAAGTGACAAACCAGGCCGATGCATGACGTGAAGGTGCGATTACAAGCGGGAAAGTCGCGTATCGAATCCGCGTTGCTGGTGGTGGTTGCGGTGATGAGGGGTTGCAAGGCATCGGGAGTGTTCTTACGGTCCTCGGGATGGAATTAGCGTAAGTCGCCGTTGTCCTCATCGCTAAGGACATGGAGCAGTGATGATGGGCGTTTTAGACGGCCTCGGCGGTAGCAGGGCGTAATATCCGTTGAAAACATGGACTCGTTGAAAGGTACTGCGTGTTAGGGCTATGAACTCACACCAGCTGAAGCTTCCGAGTCGCTTTTCTGGCTTTGGCGAGTCGGATCTGTTTGACCACATGGATAGTTGTTTCAGTCTTCACTGTTTGTCTCCAGATCGACCGATTGTGGCAGTGGTCCTCCCAGGTCGGTAGATTCATTCGTTGGTCCTAGAAAGAGATTGGCAGATCGTATTAGTAGCGTACGTCTCGATGGTCGTCCCGCATTCAAATGGACTCTCGCCTCCACGGCATCACCACGTAGTAGTCAGTATTGGAGTGGCGGGGAGTGTTGTTGTTAAGAGGAGGGTCTATTTATAGCAGACGGTGATGAGATAGTCCAAACACTGAAAAATATCTATTACTCGTTTCTTGTTACATGTTACTGTTCTTATCCCCCCCCCCCACCTCACACAGCACGCTGACGTGCGATTGACGCAGGGATTAAACCCACATTAGACTTCACACGAGCCACAGAGATACTCATCCAACTTCTTAATAATCCGCACGCCCCAGGAGCCGCCAACCAGCGTTTCCCCACCTTTCGTCAGAGCTCCAGACATTCCATACGCAATATCGCAGGGAGCTATTGTGCCTGGCAGCCATAGCTTATCCCATCTTGGCGCAGACAACTGCAAATGTGTAATCCTTCACGGATTCATCACCGATCTGCACGACTGCAAGGTGACAGACATTCTCCCTTTGCACCCTCCCACTAACTTATCGTCAGCCTTTCGACCATGTCGACCGTAAGAACTGGTGGTGGGTGGCAGGCCATCGCTAGTGTTCTTGCTGGCGATGAAAGTTGTCGTCGTCGTCGTCGCCGTTGTGGACATGAAGCAGCGATGATGGTGGTAGAGGACGTCGGCGGCTGGAGGGCGTAATCTCCGTTGGAAACATGAACTCGTTGGCAGGAGCTCGGTGTTTTCGGGTTGTGAACCCGCAGCGCCTAAAGCTTGCGAGCAGCATTTTAGCATTGCCAGCGACCTCGTGGATTGCTGCATCAGTCTTCACTGTTAGTCTCCAGATCGGCCGATTGTGTCAGAGGTCCGATCAGGTCGGTGGATTGATTTTTTGATCCTAGAACGAGGTCGAGAGAACGCATTTGTCGTGTGGGTCTCAATGGTCATTCCACATTCAAATGGACTCGCATTTACACGGTTTCACCACGTCGCAGCCAGATTTGGAGTGATGGAGCGGGTGGAAAGGAAGAACGCATTGGGACTAACGGCCGTAATGAGGGGCGTTCTGATGAGGAGGAAGCAGGCGTTGATGTCATCAGCGAGTTTCCCAGTCTCTCAGTCAACTGTTACGTACGTCTGACTAGCACTCTTCGATGTCCTAGCGCCCCTCGGATGCTTGTCTCCTCCAGGATACAGAAAACTACATCAGCATACTACGAACATTCGCATCTTTCAAAAGTCGAGACAAGCGTTTCTCTGCACTTCAGCCACTGAATGGCCCAGCTAAAGATACATAGGTTCGACAGTATGTTCCTTGGCCGTTTTCCACACTCAAATGCCTGGATTAAGTCAAGGTCCATTGGGACAACCTCAAACCCGGAGCCCGCTTACAATAATCGGTGATAACTAGAAGCAGAGACAGAAAAGACTGAATGGGCATTATTATCATTAATGCTAAGAGATTTATTTTGAAGTGACCGAATGAATATATTAGTGCAATGTGAGGACTGGTTTAAACAGTGAGATAATTTACCGTAATTATGCTCTAGGGGTCTAGTTAAAGCAAGCAATTGTACAATGGAGTTGCAAGAGGAGTCTGATGAAGTAGGAAATGATACTGGTGTCCGGGATCGTTTTAGCAGTTCGTATATCATACATATGGCAGTAATATTCACATATTCCGAATTGACATTTTTGAGGTAAAACAACAAACTGTGGGTGGAGGATTGAAAACAGACTACTAAACACGAAGCCCGGTGGGGGTGGAGACTTCATAAAAATTCGAAATTTTTTGGAATGAAAGAAGCACCGTGCAAAACAGTAGAGGAGTTCAGAACAGGTTCATGTTGACAGGGGGTAGTCGATCTACGGCAGGGGTTGATAAGAAAGTCAGAACACTGTGGAAGTAAGTGGTTGTTCAATGCTGACGGATTAGGACAGGGGATAGAAATTCATGAGAATAAAACGAGCACAAGCCTCAGCGTGTTCCCCATGGTTCATGAATCCGGAAGCCTTTGACTGGATCCAGCTGCGACAGTACGACTGAGAAGGGCCAAAAGAGACACGCCCGATGGTGTTCAATTGCAGGAGAACTGAGATAGCGAGGCCATCACATTTCAACGGCCAGTCAGAATCTCGATGAGAGTGGTCAGCGAGCGAACCGGAAGCCGCCTGGCAATTGTGTCTCATGAAACTTTGACTATTTAACAAACAGATGGTGTGCATCAAGGTGTGCATCAAGCCGAATATCAGGCTTGTCCACTCAATTCTGCATCAACTACATTCAATCCTCTAAAGGTCATACGCGTTCTATTGCGTAACGCGTGACCACCACCTGATGCAACAACTGCAGGCTGGCAGACGCGTCGTTGGCCGGGTCCAAGGACGCACGAAAGCAATCAACGCAATGTAACCCTTGAACTGCGTCGCAAATCAACTCGACGACCTACGAGATGCTGAGCCCATCCAAACTGTTATGCCGTTACATTCGATGGTGGAACGAGGATCCACATGTAGCTGGATCATCAATATTACCGTATGAACAGGGCATGTTCAGTGAGAATAAGGACGGAACCTCGTATTCAGACAGCTGTAAGTCCATTTCTCGTATCTTTCAAGATTAATTCTTCCTTCACTTCCTCGTCTACAACACCAAAGTAACAAATTGAGTCCGCATGAATGAAGTAATTTGAGTAGTTATAATTGATAGGCATATACATCTCACAAAGTCTTTATGCATGCATGTCCTTGTCCACATCGACTGCACCCTTAGGCTGACGTGATTTATCCAAGCCATGTGAGCATCACCAATAGGCACACCCGAGGATGAGGGATGACCTCGGACAAGGTAAAGCATTATTTTAGATTGCTGATGTCGTCTTTCGTGAATTCATTTTAAATCATGACTTGCTTCCTGGGCGTATTTCAGATCTCACTCGATCAATTTTCTTGAACATGTAAACTAGCGCCTAGTGTATCACAATCCAATACGGACAAATGGCCTACCCGTGGATCTCCCGTAAGCACAATTACCGTAGCATCCGTATCTACACATGCCGTGACTTCTACGGACTGCACAAATGCCGACAGTAAGGACGATTCTCCCATTGAGCAGAACATCAGCTTTATCTCTAAGACATTCATAATTTTAAATCCGACCTGTTGTTTCACTTAATTCAAGGTTCCCAAAAATACACAAGTACCCGGGACCTCCAGCTCTCTTTATCATGATAGAATGTGCTAGTAGTCAATGAGGGTTTAAGGCATTTTGGTTCAAAAATGGTCTAAATGCTTAAAAACGGCAAGTTCCGGATAGGTTATACGATACCCTCAAGGATGCGCAGGTCCTCTTTACCTGTGAGACTAGTGCGACCGATGAAAGCAGTAGAGGAGAATTCCCCATTCAGCCTAGTGGGCGCCGGTATCCATCGGCCAGCTGTGTACGCGGTGCCAGTTGTTCAGATGGATGTATCAGAGTTAAAACTGATGTCCTGATCGATGAGCGAATCCTCCTCACAGTCGGCACTTCTACGGTCCCTACAGCTCACTGGAAGTGTAGATACAGGTGCTAGGGTAATTGTGCTTACAGGGGTTCCACGGGTCGACCATTAATACGTATGGGGTGCTGATTCATTAGAGGCTAGTAGAAAAGTTAAGAGAATCGTTAAGTGAAATCTGACCTGCAGTGAGGAAGCAAATCATGCTTTAGAGCGAATTAGTTAAAGCTACTACCTCTAGCTTACGACGGAAAAAGGACTGATATATTTGCGTCGACCATTCATCCTAGAACGTCCATATCGAATGCAGTAGATAAGCTATTTAATGAAATGTTAACCGAAATTCACAAATGCTTTTTTTATTCAAAATGAACACTTAACAAGTTTTTTTCACCAATTATCAAGTGGAAAAATGCCAATTTATTCCAGTCACGTCAGGGTACCCGCTTTCGAACGAGCTATTATCGAGAGCCTGCATAAACTGCCTATGTAGCATTAATATTTCCCTTTGATTTTGGATACCTTGTTGGAATGTGTATAAATGAACTTTTGTCTACTTATTTGGGTCAAATTTACGCCTTCTACAAGGTTTATAACTGAAGGTGGAGTATTACCCAGTTTTAGAAAAAACATTTAACCTTTTGAATAATTTTAATATAACCTGCCGTTTCGCTTGAATTTAAGATATCCAAACAACACGCTGTATACTTCCCATGATTGGCAAATCATGCATTTCTGTATAGTACTGAAATAAATCTTTTACAATGAATGTGAGCCACCATGTCCACTCCATGAATAGCATTAGTAGGCATTCTGATGCCTTGATGTATAACTGGACATTTCACAGTCCTAAAAAAACCATAACTAGAAACGTTCCCATAAACGAAGGATAATGTTTCTTCAACTTTAAAATTTACAAAAGAAGTAAATTACTTTTAAGATATTTTTGAGCACGTTTTCGATAAAATAAGTTTGAAATTATAGGGACACTAAATATCAATTAGAAAATGTATAATATAAAGGTACTCATTTTACGGACTGTTGTTTACGCAGGCGTCCACTAAGACGCCTGTTCAAAAACAAATTTTCGTGCGTCGTGGAAATATCTTGGCATGAAACGACTCAAAAATTAACATGACAGCCCTGTTTGGGTAGCCTTTTCGAATTGAAAACGTATTTCAGAAGTTCGGTTAACATTTCACAAAATAGCGCATCTACTGTAGATGACGTTTATACGGTTTGAGTAACTTAATAATATTTAAAAACTCAGATTATGTTGGTCAAGATATGTGTGCACAAAAACCTGGCGCGATGCATATGTCAATAATTATAAAGGCATAGGCCGATTCTTTAGCATGGGTTTACTATGTTGGTTCGGTGTTATAGGCAATAAGTAGATAGAGCAATGAATTTTGAAAGAGACGAGGAAATGAACTTGCCTCTATCTATGTCCTGTGTTCCGACTACTTTCTGACTAAACATTTCATGCTCATATGCTATGCTTGATAATTCAGCTTAATCCAGACATTCATTCCACCATCTAATGCAACGAAATAAGAGTCTGGAGGGGCTCTGCATGGCGTAGTTCGTCGAGTTTGATTGTGACACCGTTCAGAGTTTAATCGTATTCAGAAGACGAGCTGGCGAGCATACGTTGCTTTCGGCAAATTCTCTTCAGGCCAGTTCAATCGAATGGGAACGGGTAGAGTCAAACATGGCAGTGATTAGAAAATCGATAAAAGTCAGTTTAAAAACACAGGCGAGGCGTGATCAGAAGGACGCAGAAAGTTGCATGCAATTGGTCGACCTTTGACTACAGTAAGCGCGAAGACTAAACGAGGCTCTTCTGGGCGTATAGTGTCAGTTTTCGCAATCTAATTGCTGCAGCTAACAGACGCTGGCCGAGTAGCTTAGGATAGCTCGAGGGGATCTTGTAATTCATACGGAAAGCTTCGTCGGCGTCCAAACGATGCCCTGAATCAAATGCATGTGAAAGAATGACGCCGCTTATGATCCTAGTTTCGTCTTTTGCCAACTTTGCGGTGAGGTCTTCTTGTACTCATTTGAATAGAGGCCTTTGTGTAATAAAGTTTTCTTTTTGACCATCAGTGTGGTGGGTTTTGCCGGTCGTTCGGTAATGTCCGTTGAGGGTATGAGGGTTCCAATAGGCGAGTTCATAGCAACGCCGTCTATTTGTCTATAGAGTTGGTTGTCAAAAAAGAATTGCACATTTAATGTGCATCATAGTAATAGTTCCTTGAGTCTGTTCATCGCCATTCCTGTTTCCTGCTGAATGGCCGATAGAAAATCGCAGATATATGCAACTGTCTCGGTGATAGCGACATTTGTAAAAAGAGATACAACATCTAAAGAGAGCATCCTCAACATGACGTTAAGGTTAAAGCATTTAATTCGGTCAATGAATTGGAAGGTATCTGCATTACTGCGTGGTGCTAGCTGTGTGGTGCTAGCTGGTGCTGTACGGGCTTGAGTTTCTCTGCTAGCCACTTCGCTACCGCTTGATGCGGAGAGTTTCGCATGTCTACAATCGAACGATTTGGCAGTCCTTCCTTATGGTGCTTAGGTAAACCATATAGTAGAGGGATATGTGTGCCAACTGGTCGGAAATGTTCGTGGTAGATGCAGCGCAAGTCTGTCGGCATTAGAAACCCCCGCGCAAGTCACTGTCCCTGCTCCCACGACCTGCTGTGGAATAGACTGTGGACATCGTCAGAAATGACAGTCGAACTGTGACTACTTTCCACCATATACCCATGGCTCCCGCGTCATCAGCCTACACCTCTGCGGGACATTCATCTTGGCAAAATTCCACAGTCCCCTTCACCTAATACTATGCAGTCAGATATTTCACCGAGGACGGAGATGGGACATTAATATCTGATTTCTGCGGGTAGATTTGAGTAGTCCAGAATAATACTCATGAACTCCACACTCATTGTTTTACTAGATTGATTGTCATTCGCGTACAATCCTAAGTGGGGTGGCGAGAAGAGATCACGATTGATGCGGTGCAAGACTATTACCATTCGCAAGTCACCGTTCTCACTCTAACGCTGCTGTGGAACACACGGTGGACATCGTCAGAAATGACAGTCGAACTGTGACTACTTTCCAACATATACCCGTGTCTCCCGCGTCATCAACCTACGCCTCTGCGGCACATTCATCTGGGCAGAAATCCACAGTCCTAATCACATCACCACACCTCTCTCCACCTGCACACACACGCATCGTGGGGACATTTTATGGGGACTAGTGGGCCGAGCATGAGGCTGCAATGACCCCTTAATGCAGCTGTAGCAGCCGCTCCAGCCCCCCTTTTCTCCGGCTCCGTTTTGTCGGTCGATGACCGCGATAAGCGCTGACAGGCCGCTGACGCACGACCACCCCCGCCGGCTAGAACTGGGACACCTCCGGCCCAGCTGCAGTGAACCCCGGCTGCACTCAAAAACTAGTATCGCCTAACGCGCGTCGAACGCTTTGGCTTGATTCCCGTGAGGCCTTGTGAGTATGCGTCCTCCATTCGTCCCCCTAATTAGTCCAATCACACGACCACCACGCAGCCAGTCACCCCCTCCTGCTAACTTAGACACACACACTCGCGTTAACAAGACACACCGCGACTGACGCCCTCTGCGAACGGACGCTTTTCTCTGTTGCAAGCAAACCGCCAACTTACGGCAACCTGCCCTGTGTACAGAATAAACTAGTCCTCACAGCTCCCTGCCTTCTGACAGTAGACGAAACGAACTTATTGTGCGTGGTTTTAAGTCGATCTCACATCCTTGACCGCCACACAGCGACAGTGCACGCAATCAAAAAGAAATTCCGAAAACAACAACGGAGGCTTTTTCCTGCGCTTTTAATCCCTGATAAGGTCCGGATTTGATATACATGATGCAAGTGTGAACAAGTTAAGCAATTCAGGGCCGACAGTGTCCGCAGGAGGCTGAATGCATGCCAGCTAGAAGGACAAACGAGGAGGGCAGTTGCGATTGTTAAATCGCTTGTGGATGATCAACACTCAGCATTGCTCCCAGTTTACAATCCACCATCACAAGCAAACTTTGCGGTAGACCGTTAGGCATCGACGCAAGATGAGACCCATTCCAAATAACACAAGACAGGTTCATGTGTCTTACGAAACAGGTGGAAGGAGGGGTTATGCGGGCGGGGTAAATGGATGAGAAGGTGGACAGGCGGAAAGGACTTTTCTGTGAAGAATGTTATAAAAAACTTGAATAAACCAAAATAGTTCCGTTAATAACCTTGAAACTCGACCGGAAAACTAAAATAGGAGGATATTTAACACCGTATCTCCAAAATAAACCAAATACAATACCTGCACAATAAGGAAGTAGACAATCACGCGGTCTTTATAAGTTATGCTCGAAGAAGGGGTGTAATTAGGTTTTGCAAAAGTTTCTGATTATGAGATTTTTCAACACCGTGCAATGTCTATTCATACAGCATAGTACCTGTCTGTTTACCACTGCTCCTCATGAAATGTACGACATGGTCCGCATCCATTGCAAAATTTTATGGATCCTATATAGAATTTTTTTAAAGACATATAAGAACATGTGATTTTCTGTACGAGGAACACATGCACCCTGTAGACTGAAATCGCTAAGCGCTAATGCAACGGCTAATCAGGCTCAAAATCATTCGGGAATTAGAAAACTTTTTAAAAACCCAATTATACTCTTATTTCGAGTATAAAATATAAAGACGACGTGATTCTCAATCAACATACTGAGTGAAAGCATATTTTTGTTCGGGGATTCTGCAAAATATATTTGAATTTCCAAGACCATCGTGAATTATTAAAAAAGTGCATGTTACATAAGTAGTCATTCTTTACCGAGTACGGTGTTTACAGAAGATTGAAATGTAAAACATTCAAAAGCTGACATAATGCCGAGACCGAAATGTATTAGCACTACGTCCCATGATAATGAATGCTTTGACCCCACTTATGTAAACCTTCCTAATCGAAAACACATTTAAGAATTTCAGCCAACATTTCATGAGATCGATCATTCACTGTACTGACGAATGGGAGGCATACAGTGTCCTACCCGCAGAAGGGTACAAACAGTAAATGGTCAACCACTCAAGGAATTTTAAGGATCATGAAACAGGCCGCCACACAGGCGCCATCGAGGCGTATTCAAACTGTGGATGATTAACACTCAGCATTGCCCCCAGTTTACAATCCACCCTCACAAGCAAACTTTGCGGTAGACCGTTAGCCAACGACGCAAAATGAGACCCATTCCAAATAATCCAAGATAGGTTCACGGGTCTTACGGGACAGGTGGAAGGAGGGGTTATGCGGGCGGGGCAAATGGATGAGAAGGTGGACAGGCGGAAAGGACTTTTTGTGATGACTGCTGTAAAAAAACGTGAATAAACCAAAATAGTTCCTTTAATGACCTTGAGATTGGAACAGGAAATTAAAATAGGAGGATATTTAACAACGTAGCTCCAAAATAATCCAAATACAATACCTGCACAGTAATGACGCTAAGATCAGAGATCAGGGCATTTAAGTAGCCAATCACGTCGTCCTTATAATTAATGCTCGAGGAAGGGGTATACTTAGGTTTCGAAAAAGTTTCTAATTATGAAATTTTTCAAGACCATTCATACAGCATAGTACCTGTCTGTTTACCACTGCTCCTCATGAAATGTACGACATGGTCCGCATCCATTGCAAAATTTTATGGATCCTATATAGAATTTTTTTAAAGACAAATAAGAACATGTGATTTTCTTTACGAGGAACACATGCACCCTGTAGACTGAAATCGCTAAGCGCTAATGCAACGGCTGATCAGGCTAAAAATTGTTCGGGAATTAGAAAACTTTTTAAAAACCTAATTATACTCTTTTTTCAAGTATAAAATATAAAGACGATGTGATCCTCTATCAAACGACTGAATGAAGGCACATTTTTGTTCGGGGATTCTGCAATATATATTTGAATTTCTAAGACCATCGAGAATTATCAAAAACTGCATGCTAATTAAGTAGTCATTCTTAACCGAGTATAGTTTTTACAGAAGATTAAAATGTAAAGCATTCAAAAGCTGACATCCTGCCAAGACCGAAATAAATTAGGACTACGTCCCATGATAATGAATGTTTTGACCCCAATTAAGCAAACCTTCCTAATCGAAAACACATTTCAGAATTGCAGCCAACATTTCATGAGATCGTTCATTCACTGTACTGACGAATGGGAGGCTTACGGTGCCTTATCAGCAGAAGGATACGAGCACTACATGGTCAACCACTCCAGAAATTTTAAGGCTCATGTAACAGGCCGCCACACAGACGCCACCGAGGCGTATTGAAGCCGGCTAGGGAGGAAACTGCGGGAAAGTGAGCCGGTCTCCTGTAAGGTCTCTCTGGGCTCATCTAGACGAAGCCCAGTACAGAATATGCTTCCGTCTCCACCAAAAGGTCCCTTAAACGGATTTTTTGTGTTTTTTTAAACTTGCGTTAATATCGCTTTTCTGTACGCGCAGTGATAGTGACTGCGATGGTTGTGGCAGGGAAAAAGCTGTCGCTGAAAGGCAAACTGAACTCCAGGGGCCTGAGGGAAGAAAATCCCTGGTATGGCTGGCACTTATCGAAGGTTGAACTTAAGCTAAAGGGGTTCGAGGAAAGGAAATCTCTAGTACTTGCCGTTTACTAAAGATTTCCGTGTGAACGTGCAGTGATTCAACGGATGGCATCCATGTCTTACCCGCTAAAGGCAACGCTGTTGAACATGTGGCCGCTTTGACTGCGAATTATTGAAAGGATGGAGGGGAGAAAGCTGCTGGCATGGATGGCAATCCTTCGAAAAGTAAACTGAACCCACAAGAGGCGGGAGGGTAATCTCTAGTTATTGCCGTTTACGAATGATTTTCGCCTGTGGGTACAGTGACTCAAAGGATGATATTGATGTCGTAGTCGCTAAAGGCAATGCGGTCAAGCATGTGGCTGGTAATGACGGCAACTTATCGAAAGGTAAACCGAACCCAAGGGTACAGAGGAAACAAAACCACTGATATGGATGACAGCGTATCGAAAAACACTGCTATTCTAAAGGAGTCGGTGGAAGAAAAATCCGTAGTAATCGACTTCACGAAAGCTTTCCGTGTGGAGGTGCAGTCACCAAACAGATGGCATATCTGTTATAGCTGGAAAAGTGACGCTACTGTTTTCGAATTCAGTAGGCAGCAGTATGTAATACGCAGTCCTCAGTCTAATACTGCGCCCTTACCAAGCGTTCAATATTTACCTTCCTCTGGCAAAGCCAGATACTCAAAATTCCATGCCAGAAGAGCACTGGGATCCTCATTCTGAATAGGGTCCCGGAGGACAATCTTTCCAGAAAGGCAACAGTCATTGTTTTTCAGCTGCGCCGAGGTTCAAACGGCAGCAGACTCAGCACTGCTCCTCTCGTCACTTTTCCGCTTGCTGAGTTGGTCATGATTGGGTCGTGAACAGAGACCTGGTGACAACAGCCAATTGACGAAAGCCAAGTCCTTCCTTGGCTTTCAGACGGTCTTTTCGAAAGTACTCGGTTGACACATGCGTTCACCGTACGACTAAGGAGACGGAAAAAAATTGTTTCGGGGACGCGGGGACTCGCGCTTTAACTTACCACGCCTGACGTCAACGCCCGAGGCTGCATAGGCCTCAGTCAAATCTGCAAGAGCGCGTGCGAGGTGAGATGTCTGAAGTGAGCTAGTAAAATCTCGGAACAGAACATTTCCTCTATGACTTCCTGTTCTACCTGTATGCAACTAATTTCTGCCTTCGTCAGTTACCCCTTGTTTAAATCTGCTATATCGAAATCAGTGAATATATTTCTGCAGATAGTGTGCCGAGGCGCAAGACCATCTTGCCCTTCCCTGCCTGTTCCTCATTCTTGAATTTACTGGTTGTTTGATTGAATGGAATGAACAAAACACGACGTGACGCGCTTGGCATGTGTTGGATTGTCAGGTCGTTTGACATCTGATTGTTAATTCTTTCGTAACGCTGGTCTTATCCTGATATCCATAGTCTGTCTTTAGCGCTCGCGACAGTGGTGACCTTTTGACCTTCGCTCTTATACCTTTAATTTGTTGAGTTTCTATTTGTCTACAGTCCGACTGCTTTCTTTCTTTCTACCATCATGATCTCTAGGAATTCCAACAATGCCACTACTTCACTCAGTGGACTACTTTCGTCTCTCCCATACCTTTGGCAACATGCGCCAGAGCTTTATTTTTTCCGTATCGAGGCGACATTTCACTCCGTCAAGATAACACGCGAAACAGACAAATATTATAAGTTGGTCGAGGTCCTTCATCCTACCATTCTTTCCCAAGTGCAGACGTTTCTGAGGGATCCCTCGACTGATGCTCCCTACACCAAGTTAAATGCTGAACTCCTTCGCCTGACATCAGTCTCCGATCGGCAGCGTTATCACGCAGTGGTAAAAGAAGAGGCTTTAGGTGATCGCAAGCCGTCGGAACTCTTGCGTCGTATGCGTTCTCTCGTTGGAAACATGGCCATCCACGACAACTTCTTCAAAGAGATTTTCTTAAAACGTCGGCCGACGTCGGTACAAACAATCTTGGCCTCTGGCTCAGACGACCTAGACATATCAAAGCTAGAGAAGATGGCCGACCGTATGACGGAGGTTGAGTGTTTGTCATCTCCGACGATTACTCAGGTTTCCCAGCCTCTCACCGTGTCCACCTGTGACCTGGCTGAACTTAAGACACAGATTGCGCAGTTGTCAGCGACTGTTGCCGCTTTGCAGCTGCGCCGATTCCCCGGTCCCTCTCGACGTTCCTTCGGCCGTGACCGTCGTCGTTCCCGCTCTCGCCCCAGGACCACAAATCTATGCTGGTATCATGTCAACTATGGCGATAAGGCTTGGCGCTGTGTCCCACCCTGCTCCTTCTAGTCCACGCAGGGAAACTCCTCGACCGGAAAGTAAATGCGGCCGAGCTCTCTGGCAACTCTATGGGCCTCACCTTTTAGGTCTGTGATAACACGAGTCGCAGGCATCTTTTAGTCGACACTAGCGCTCAAATTACTGTTATCCCTCTCACGCCTGCCGACCGACGTTGCCCAAATCATGGTCTTTAACTTCAAGCCGTAAATTCATCCCCCATTACAACCTTTGGACTTCGATCCCTCCCTTTGGATATTGGTCTCCGGCGATTATTCCCCTGGATATTTGTGGTTGCTGATGTACCCACCGCCGTCCTTGGTGCTGATTTTTTGGCCACCTTTGACCTTCTGGTGGATTGCAGACAATTTCGCCTCCGTGAAAGCGAAACTACCCTCAACGTCAAAGGATTTCATCATCCACAGTTTCTAACCAGCTCTTCGTCCTTGACCCAAACCCTGACTGTCATTTCGTAGACTTTTAGCAGAATATCCTATTCTCACTAAGCCCCATTTCTCCGACACCTCATTGCTCCATGATATTGTTCATCTCATAAAAACGACTGGTCCTCCCATTTTCTCTCGTCCCCGCCATCTTGCTTCCGCGCGTCTTGCGGCTGCTAAAGCTGAATTTGACCCTCTGCTACAATTAGGGATTATTCGGCAGTCTGACAGTCCCTGGACATCTCCGTTGCACATGATTCCTAGACCAAATACGGATGATTGGCGTCCTTGTGACGATTATAGAGCCCTAAACAATATAACTATTCCCGATCGGTATCCGGTTCCTCATCTTCAGGACTTTGCCAGCGCTCTCTCTGGCAAAACCGTTTTCTCGAAGATCGATGTGGTCCAGGCTTTTCATCAAATTCCGATTGCGGCTGAGGACATTCCCAAAACGGCAGTGACGACTCCTTTGGCTTGTTCTAGTTCCTTCGTAAGTCATTTGGTCTCCGAAATGTCTCACAGTCTTTCCAACGTTTAACTGACCGTGTTTTACTTGACCTTCCATTTGTTTATGCGTATATTGATGATGTTCTCGTCGCCAGTCGAGATGTCGAGGAACATCTCCATCACTTTGCTTTTCGACCGATTTCAGCAGTTTGGTGTCATCCTGCATCCTTCTAAATGTGACCTAGGAGCCACTTCTCTTGAGTTCTTAAGTCACCTGATCGATTCAAACGGCATTCGGCCTCTTCCCTCAAAGGTTGTCGTCATTCGGGACTTTTCACTCTCTACATCGAAGCGTCAGTTGAAACGGTTTCTTGGTATGGTGAACGTTTATCACCGGTATCTCCCGAACTGTGCCCATACCATCCTACCTCTGACCAGTCTCCTCTCAGGTTCTAAGCACACCTTTGAACTAACACCAGCAGCACTCACGTTAGTTGAGCAGGTAAAAGCCCTGTTGGCTGATGCCAACCTCCTGACTCACTTTCATGCTGATGCACTCATATCTCTGATGGTCGATGCCTTCAACGTTGCTGTTGACGCGGTCCTTCAACAAAGTCTGCCAGATTCAACCGTGCCTTTGGCTTTCTTCTCCAGGAAAATATCCAAGGCCAGAACCCGCTACAGCACATTCGGTTGTGAACTTCTCGCCGGTTATCTTGCCGGAGGCACTTCCGGCATTTACTCGTAGGTCGAGAGTTCACAATTTTCACTGATCATAAGCCACTCACATTTGAAATGCATTCCCACTCTGACAAGCTAAGCCCCCGGGAGACCCGCCACCTGGACTACATTTCGCAGTTCACTTCAGACACCCGCCATATTGACGGGTCACGGAGTGAGATGGCTAACGCACTCTCCAGGCCCTCTATCGCTCACCTTCAGCTTTCACCCGCGATAGAACTCACTGAGATGGCCGCTGAAGAACGCCGTATCGGTTCACCCTGTGATGAGGATGTTTCCGGACTCCAACTTCAGGAACTACCACTGACAACTGGCAACGGCACCGTCTTATGCGACGTATCCACCCCATCCCATCGTCCATTTGTGCCACCATTCCTCCGCCGCAAAGTTTTCTCCTCCCTGCACAATCTCTCTCACCCTGGGAGTCGAGCAACCGACAAGCTTGTTTCCGACCGCTTCGTCTGGCCTGGGATGCACAAAGACTTCAAAGCATGGACACGGGCTTGTATCGCCTGTCAACGGAGTAAGATCCAGTGGCACAGCAAGGCCCCCATTGGCACCTTCGCCGGTTCAGCCACGTTCACCTGGACATTGTAGGCCCCCTGCCTCTGTCCAATGGTTTTTCCTATCTCATCATCGGTTCACTCGGTGGCCTGAAGCAATTCCCCTGCCTGACATTGCTGCTCCAACGGTGGTCAAGACTTTTCTCAGTCGTTGGGGTGCTATCTTTGGTGCACCCTCCACAATCACGACTGACCGTTGTGCCCAGTTTGAGTCTAACCTCTTCCAGTCTTTACTCTCCTTTTTAGGCTGTACCCGCATCCGGACAACAGCCTATCACCCGGCTGCTAACGGGATGGTCGAGCGGTTTCACTGCCAGCTGAAGGCCTCCCTACGCGCATTTTCGATTGCGAAGAATTGCTTAAGTGATATTGTTGTAGTGATTATCTTCTAGAGTGCAAACCCCAAACGCAAGTGTAAAGTCAGATCTAGCTCCAAATTATCCACGACTTGAAAAGCTTTTTGAAACCTGCGTACATTCCTTCTTTGGATATAAAATTTATAAAAGGTATTATCTGCTACAAAAGATGCAAACGAAAGAATTCTTTGACCATGGTGTCTGCAAGGTAAAGTTAAATTTATAAGGGCGCGCGAAATCAATGGAAACCATCGATAGTACTTACTTGGCCAGTTTTCACTGAGTACGGCCGCTGCCGGCTGCTGGAAAGAAGTGAGATCTAAAGTCGGCATTCTGGGAAGACTCAAATATATTGGGATTAGGTTACATGAAAATTCCTATAACAACACAACTTGCGCTATTCTTTCTGACACAGGGCGCATTTACTGCTTTTACCAACATTTTGTGGAATCGGTCTCAGACTGTGGGCATCCGTGAAATTCTGTCTAATGCGACACCTTTCTGTCCAATATTTTAGCCGAAATTATTTTGCTTCTGAACCACTTCGTCCACCACAAAAACTACTTCGATTTTCAGTGGTGACGATCGATGGACATCCGACCGAAAGACAACTACACAGCTCTGATGTCGCCTATATTAAGTTTAAGTGGAAATTTGGAACAAACGAATTACGGACCTAGTTCCCCTGTACGGTCCTTGAACCTGCTCTGAAGCTTCGTATTAAGACTAATACCTGCCTGTTTCCAGTCATTTACAAAAAAATTTTAAACTCTTGGATTACTTAAGCATTCATAGACCAAGTAACTTGCGTATGCAAAAAATTCAATAGTAGAAGGCTGGTAGGTTTGTCAACTAATGCCCCCTTGACGCTTTGAGCAGACCGTGGATGATAAGGGAACTTGGATGTGCCAAATGTTTCATCATTACAATATTAGCCACAATCCAAGCAACCGTCATTGCTGCCTTTCATACCCATAACATCGCCGACTCTATTCTGACTCATTTCGGCCCCTCGCCCTGTTAGCCTTCTCTGCTCTCATGGGAACCTGGGCGTCATGTAGGGCTTGTCCTAGCACTGGAGCAAACATCGTTACATGAACTGAGCTCATCCCACTCGAACAGGCCAGCAGACCGTCATTGTGGGATGCCGAAGAGGGGACAGCTTACTCAAACAACTTTATTTTTGTCTAACGTCTGGTTTAGTGTTAGGTTTCGAAAAGTGAAAATCCCATAAGGGTTCAGTCCGTTTCTGTCTGCCTCTTTGCTGTGCAGTTCGGTTTTACGTCGTTCGGGGTGGTTAGAATAACCGATAACTGCATTGACGTTAGATGAACATTTTTTCTGTCAGAGATATCCCGATTGACTCGATTTTGCCCCGATTATACACCGAAAATCCATCCTATTGGAGTACATTAAATCTGCGATATGGGAACGCTCGAAACTTCGAAGCACAGTCATTGGTTTATCTCATGAAATTATAGCCAAAATTCTGGAATGCATTTTTGATTGTGATGAATTGCTTAAGTGATATTGTTGTAGTGATTATCGTGTCGCACAACCACATAATATTCCAGACACACCAGAATGTAGATTGATAAATGCCAACATTTGGACAGCTGGGAAACCTACACTCGGCAAAAGATGGCTACGTAGGAAGTATACACTTTCTCTATCGATTTTTGATGCATATGAATTAAAAACTATTTTGTAGAAAATCACCTACGATAAATAATTTTCTCGTGCTGACCGGATAGCGGATCACGTCATTTTCAAATTATATACTCGAAGAAAGTGTGCCTTTTGGTTTTACAATGTTTCTGGTACTAAGATTTTTAAAACCGTTCAGTGCTCGATCGAACGACATCGTATCGGCAACACTTTATGGGCATCATGTAATATTTTCTTAATGGCGTCATTCAATGTGTTTTTTCCTCATACGGAAAGTATACAGCTTAGATACCCAAAATTCCAAAATAAAAGTGCATAACAAATCGAGTTCAGGGAAGTAGGGAATTAAAGAACGTTCTTAAAACCTAAAGGCGATCTAATAAATAAAAAAATTAAAGGAAACATGATTTGTTATCAAAAGAGTACACAAATAGCATTTTCATGGAACTTTTTTCCTAAAATATATTGAAATTTACTTGGGCATCGAAAGTCGGCAGAGAAAAACTTTAAACCTCGCGCGCGAGAGCGCGGTAATTAATGCCTCATGTCCACAGAAGCTTCGTGATTCTACAAACCAGCAACTGCACAGTCAGCTTTGAACCTGAGCGAGAACACTGAGGGCTAACGGTTGTGAACAAGGCCATAATAATGAAGAAATGGGAGTTTGTGTGATGGGGACTCTTAGCCAGCTATTACATGATGCTTTAACACTGGAAGTCTTTCGATCGGTCGATTGTGGCAGAGTTCCTTCCATGTCGGTGGATTGATTTGTTGATCCTAAAAAGAGGTCGGCGGAACGTATTCGTAGCGTGTGTCTCAATGATCGTTCTCTGTCCAAGTAGACTCGCCTATCCACGTAATCACCAGGTCGCAGCATGCTTTGGAGTGATGGGGAGGGGGGAAGGAGAGAGCATATTGAGTCTAGCTGTCGAGAACATCGACACAAGGATAAAGAAGCAGGAATTGATGTCATCAGCAAGTTTTCCAATTCCTCAGTCAACTGCTACGCATGTCTGATTAGAACTCCCTAATGTTTTGACACTCCTGGCGTGCTTGTCTCCTCCAGGACGCAGAAAATAACATCCGAATGCTCAAAAAATTTACACCAACCACAATCTATCTATATATATAAAAATGGAAGGCTTTTTTTTCTGTGTTATATCTAATCTCCGAAAGTACTGTACCGATTGCGCTGAAATTTGGACACAACCCGACCCGCGCATTGGGCCGGGTTTTTGGCTGTTCAGTTGTGTAATTATGCCGATGGTATGCCTGTGATGGGTAAAAAACTGGATATTTTCCGGCATAACAACGCCACCAGCTGCGGCCACTTGACCTACATCCGCTTGTGCCCACACGTCTACCCGCCGAGCCACTTGACCGACATTCGCTCAAACGCACGTGCTCCACCCGACGGCCGCGCCCACCCCACCATTCACCTCGCAGGCACTTGAGCAGGCCCTGCACCCTCTCTGGGCCGCTGCAATATGGGCTGCCGGAGCAAACCACTCACCCTGCGGCAAAAAAACACGCAACACTTGGACGCCACTTGCGGAAGCCGGGTTGCGGTCACGGCTACCGCGTTCTGCAGCTTCGGGCCTGCTTGGTTCAGCAACAGAATAAACAATACCAATTTCAACACAGTATCCATTTACTTTTCGTGATGGTGCCGTTGGATATCACTTCAACGGTAAGACCATAAATTCAGTCAGTGACGAGGAAATGCACGCGAAATTTAATGGAATGAATTACTACTCCTTCCGACTTATGCTTCGACAGAATGTAAGTAAACCCCTTTTGAAGTGCCGTCAATTGCTTCATCACTGCATTGTGAATACGCATGCGAAATCGAAACCGGACACTCGCTTTTCATTCATTTGCATCCGACCAAACTGCGCTCTGAAGAATAAATTCCTTTGCATGATGCAGTTGTAAACGACGGTAATACACCTTCCGTTGTAAGACTACTGATTTTTGTCCTCCACATACACAGACAGTTCACGCCATACGCCCGGGTACGCTGGAGGTGCGACCCCTTTTGTTTGTCAGTACTGACGTCCAAACCTACTCTTTACATTCACATGCAATCCAGCTTGGGGGGGGGATATTTTTCAGCTCTCACTTCTCGGGTTATCGCCCGTAAATAGGTATGACATCAGAGCACATGCTTTTCTGCAAAAAACCGAAATCGCTGATGAACTTCATGGTGAAACACGAGGTGGTTGGGTCTGTGCGCTGCTGGATGTATTAGGTGGAGCGGCAAAAGAGGGGACTGCCCCATGCACATGTCCTGATCTGGCTCTATAACAAGATCGCATCCAACGAATTCGACGACGCAGTATGCGCCGAATTACCTGATATCGACGTCGACAATGATTTGCATGAAGAATAGGACACATGGACCTTCGATGCACTGAATCCCAATTCTCCAACCCCCCCCCTCCCTCGGCATGATAGACGGAAGTCCCTTATACCGAAAACGATCAGCGGAAGACATCTGGAAATTGGCAACCGTACGAATGCGAATCGGTAACCGCTGGGTTGTTTCCTATTCGCCTTTGCTTTTAAAAGCAAACGCAGTTCACACAAACGTAGAACACTGCAATTTTGGGAAATGAATTAGGTACATTTGTAAGTACGTGAATAAAGGCAGCGACATGGCCGTTTTCGGCCTGCAACACGAAAGGAGATAAAGGGATGCGGACATACAACACAATGAAACCGCACAGTATTGGGCTGGAAGATGCGTCAACGGCAAGAAATCCATGTGGCGAATTCTTTCATTCCCAATCCATGAGCGAAGTCCAGGTGTTTTTCACTTACAGTACAGTTAGAGAATGGGCAGTGCGTTTATTTTACTGATGCAAACGCCCAACAGGTTGCCTTGGGTCCACGGGCAACAACATTAACTGCGTTCGAGGCTCGGGTGTTCCACATTTCGGGATTGGGTATGGCTGGCTGACGACGGCTAATAAGCCAGAAATGGCCATTCCAGTCTCCCTTGTCTTTGTCGGTAATAGCATTCTGCCAACATTAACTGCGTTCTCCACGTTAAGCCAAAGTGACGCTTATGCGAAAACACTGCCGCATTCGGTAGTGCCTACACATTACACAGGGAATGTGTGTAGAAAATCATCCGAAAAACGCAAACGAGGAGCGCGAGTGGACGGGCACCTTGGCATACCCAAAGGAACTGCGATAGGCAGACTGCATACCGTGCATCCCAATCTTACTTCGCATGGTTTTGATGAATGTGCCACGTCCAACGTCTTTCCAGCAATTGAAATCTGTCAACGGCGCTACGCATACCACTTTCAGCAGTGCGTGTCAGGCTCTTCAGTTACTGGAGAACGATCAACTGTGGGACGTATTTTTTAATGACGCCTGCAGCACGTCCCATCCACATCAAATTCGTACATTGTTTGCAGTCATATTGACCGCATTCTCTCCTTGATCTCCAACATTTTTACGGGAGAAATATAAATTACAGATGGCTGAAGATACTTTCCGTCAACTATGCGAGGAAATTCAAATGCGGCTTGCACAGCAGGAATCTACGGCGAGGCGTTAATATTGACTGAGGATATGTACGCCGAAATCGCGATCAAAGTTCTTAATCAACTGGGAATGTCACCGCAAAACCAGTCTGCTGTTGCTTCGTTTGATGTGGATTGGCGCAATGAACAAAATGAAACACGGTTTAATTTCTGCCATGCTTGCAATCAAACATTCACAAGCTAAGACTGGAGCAGAATGACATTTACAACCAAATACTGCGGACTGGCAGTAACGGGGTTGGAGGAATCTTCTTCCTAGATGCGCCAGGGGGGACTGGCAAAACGTTCCTACTACGACCTATTCTGACGGCAGTTCGATCCAATAAATGAAATAGCCCTAGCACTTGCATCCCCGGAATAGCGGCAACTCTGCTACCTGGCAGAAAACCCCTTCATTCTGCTTCGAAATTGCCTCTGAACGCGCAATACATTGAAACTCCCGCGTATAACATTTCCAAAGCATCCGGCATGGGAAAAGTACTGCAGAAATGCAAACCTATTGTTTGGGTGAATGCACAATGGCGCAAAAAAGCGCTCGAGGCCCCTGATCGAACGCTGCAGAATTTGCGAGGAAACAGCAGACCATTTCCGATGCACTGCTACTGCTCGCAGGAGGCTTTAGGCCACCACTGCCTCGATCGAAACCGGTGGACGAAATAAATGCCAGCCGTCACCACTTACTCCGGAATTCCCGAGCGCGACTGGGTGCAGCAAACAATTGCCCTGCCTTCGACGGCGGCTAGAAGGACAATCCTGGGTTTCGCACACAATACGTACCGCCAACCGGTGGCCCTTACATTTTTCTTGATTGGGAACGTGCTCCTTCCTCTTTCCCTTATTTCCCAATTCATTAGGTTGAGCCGCAGCAACGCGTGGCGGGGTCCGGCTAGTCTATATATATAAAAATGGAAGGATTTTTTTTCTGTGTTATATCTAATCTCCGAAAGTACTGCACCGATTGCGCTGAGATTTTGATACAACCCGACCCGCGCATAGGGCCGGGTTTTTGGCTGTTCAATTGTGTAATTATGCCGATGGTATGCCTGTGATGGGTAAAAAACCGGATTTTTTCCGGCATAACATCGCCACCTGGTGCGGCCACTTGACCTACATCGCGCGCGGACACATGTGCGCCCAGACTGCGGCCACTTGACCGACATTCGCTCAGACGCATGTGCTCCACACGACAGCCGCGCTCATCCCACCACCCACCCTGCAGGCACTTTAGCTGGCCCTCCACCCTCCCTGGGCCGTTGCAATATGGGCCGCCAGAGCAAACCACTCACCCTGCAGCAAAAAAGCACGCAACACTTGGACGCCACTTAAAATTGTCCCACAGCCCACATAATAGTGCCGTCACCGCTGCCTCGGGGATGCTCGGGGGGGTGAGGAGTGGATGCAGCTAACGCCAGCGCCTGCCCTCTCCCCGCCCGCACAACCCACATAATGGGGCTGTCGCCCAATGTCAGCTCAGAATTGTGCAGCTGGGCTTGCGAAAGCCCGGTTGCAGTCACAGCTACCGTGTTCTGCAGCTTCGGGCCTGCTTCGTTCAGCAACAGGATGAACACTACCAGCTGGGAGTGGCCGAATGGCGCCAGCGAGGAACAGCAGACCAGCGTCCAACACGACTTCGTGCTCAGCATTCACGCTACGTGATGTTGTTGTGAACGACGGCACGACAACAACCGTTGGAAGAGTAACGATTTTAGGGTAAGGTGATACCTTATATGCCGGCAGTCGGAGACCGATTCCAACGCAACATCCATTTAAGTATCGGGATGATACCGGTGGATATCACTCCAACGCTAAGAGGATAAATCCAGTCAGTGACGAGGTAACGCACATGAAATGCAGCGCAACGAACCCTTAAGCAAACCGACTTATTATACGACAGAATGTATGTTGTCCCCTTTTGTAATGCCGTCAATTGCTTCATCACTACATTGTGGATATGTATGCAAAAAT
The DNA here is from genome assembly GCA_902702965.1 of Spirometra erinaceieuropaei. NCBI lineage: Eukaryota > Metazoa > Platyhelminthes > Cestoda > Diphyllobothriidea > Diphyllobothriidae > Spirometra > Spirometra erinaceieuropaei. The sequence goes on from CACRXP010000148.1 coordinate 1,108,529, forward strand.
CGAAACTGAACGCCTGCTTTCATTCGCTTAAATCAGACCAAGCTGCTCTCTGAAGGATAAATTCCTTTGCCTGATGCTGTTGTAAACGACGGTAATGCAGCTAACGTTGTAAGACTGACGCTTTTGTTGTCCACGCCATATGCTCGAGTACGCTCGAGGTGCAATTGCTTACAATTGTCAGTACGGACGTCCAGACCTACTCATAACATTCAAATGTAGTCAGCTTTTATCTCCTGGGCTATCGGCGGTAAATAGGTATAACATCACAGCACGTGTTTTCAGGAAGAAACTTCAATCGCTGATGAACTTCGTGGTGAAACACGAGGTGTTTGGGCCTGTGCGCTGCTGGATGTATTAGGTGGAACGGCAAAAAGGGGACTACCCCATGCGCATGTATTGATCTGGCTCTATAACAAGATCACTTCGAACGAAATCGACGATGCCATATGCGCTGAATTACCTGATGCCGACGTCGACAATGCGTTGCATGAAGTTGTGGCGAAGAATATGAAACATGGACCTTGGATGCACTGAATCCCAATTCTCCAAGCCACCTCTCCCCCGGCATGATAGACGAAAGTCCCTTATCTATCTATCTATGTATATAAAAATGGAAGGATTTTTTTTCTGTGTTATATCTAATCTCCGAAAGTACTGCACCGATTTATATGAAATTTGGACACAACCCGACCCGGGCATTGGGCCGGGTTTTGGTATGCTCAATTCTGTAATTATGCCGATGGTATGCCTGTGATGGGCAAAAAGCCGGATTTTTTCCGGCATAACAACGCTACCAGCTGCGGCCACTTGACCCACATCCACGCGGACACATGTGCGCCCAGACTGTGGCCACTTGACCGACATTCGTTCACACGCACATGCTCCGCCCGACAGCCGCGCTCACCCCTCCGCCCACCCTGCAGGCACTTGAGCAGGCCCTCCACCCTCCCTGGGCCGATGCAATATGGGCCGCCAGTGCAAACCACCCCTGGGGCAAAAAAACATGCAACACTTGGACGCCACTTAAAACTGTCTCACAGTCCATATAATAGGGCCGTCACCGCTGCCTGGGGAATTCTCGGGGGTGAGGACTGGATGCAATTAACACCAGACCCACCCCCCGCACAACCCACATAATGGGCTGCCGCCCAATGTCAGCTCAGTATTGTGCAGCTCGGCTTGCGGAAGCCCGGTTGCGGTCACGGCTACCGCTTTCTGCAGCTTCAGGCCTGCTTCGTTCACAACATCATGACCACAGCCACCTGGGACTGGCCGAATGGCGCCAGCGAGGAACAGCAGACCAGCGTCAAACACGACTCCATGCTCAGTATTCACGCAGCCCGATGCTGTTGTAAACGACGGTACGCCAACAACCGTTGGAAAACTAATGGTTTTAGGGTAAGGTGATAGTATCTATACCGGCAGTCGGAGACCGATTCGAACGCAACATCCATTTACGTATCGGGATGGTACCAATGGATATCACTTCAACGTTAAGCTGATAAATCCAGCCATTGACGAGGTAACGCACATGAAATGCAGCGCAATGAACCCCTACTCAAACGGACTTATGATGCGACAGAATGTAAGTAATCCCCTTTTGAAATGCCGTCAATTGCTTCATCACTGCATTGTGGATATGTATGCAAAAAATCGAAACAGGACGCCTGCTTTTCCTTCGCTAAAATCAGACCCAGGTGTGTTCTGAAGGATACATTCCTTTGCATGATGCAGTTGTAAACGACGGTAATACAGATAACGTTGTAAGACTAACGCTTTTGTCATCTACATACAGAGACAATTCACGCCATACGCTCGGGTACGCTCGAGGTGCAATTTCTTATGTTTGTCAGTACGGCGCGTCCAGACTTACTCATTACATTCACATGCAATCCAGGTTGGGGGATGTTTATCAGCTCTTACCTCCTGGCCTATCGACGGTAAATAGGTATGACATCACAGCACGTGTTTTCAGGAAGAAACTGCAATCGCTGATGAACTTCATGGTGAAACACCAGGTGGTTGGGTCTGTGCGCTGCTGGATGTATTAGGTGGAATGGCAAAAGAGGGGACTGCCCCACGCACATGTCTGGATCTGGCTCTATAACAAGATCGCTTCCAACGAAATTGGCGATGCAATATACGCTGAATTACCTGGCGCCGACGTCGACAATGATTTGCATGAAGTTGTGGCGAAGAATATGATACATGGGCCTTGGATTCACTGAATCCCCATTCTTCAACCCCCTCCCCCTCCCCCCCGGCATGATAGACGGAAGTCCCTTTTACCGAAAATGCTCAGCGGAAGACATCGGCAAATTGGCAACCGTACGAATGCGAATCGGTGACTTAGAAGTCGGTAACCGCTGGGCGGGTTCGTATTCGCCTTTGCTTTTAAAAGTAAAACGCAGCTCACATAAACGTGGAACACTACGCTTTTGGGAAATAAATTTGATACATTCGTAAGTACGTGAGCAAAGGCAGCATTATGGCTGATTTTGGCCTGCAACACGAAAGGAGGGAAAGGGTTGTGGACATACAACTAGATGAAATCGCTCAGTATTTGGCTGGAAGATGCTTCAACAGCCACAAATCCGTGTGGTGGATTCTTCCTTTGCCCCTCCATGAGCAAGTCCAGGTGTTGTTCACTTGCAGTACACTTGGTGAATGGGCAATGCGTTTACTTTATCGATGCATATGTGTAACTGGCCACCGGCAACACGCATTAACTGCGTTCTCCCGTTGAGCCAAACTGACGCGTTTGCGAAAACACTGCCGTATCCGGAAGTGCCTACGTATTACACAGGGAATGCCTGCAGAAAATCTTTTTTCTACACAAACGAGAGCGAGTCGACGGACACCTTGGCATATTCAAAAGAACTGCGATAGGCAGACTGCACAGCGTGCATCCCAATCAGGACGAATGCTTCTTACTCCGCATGGTGTTGGTATATGTGTCCGCTCCAACGTCTTTCCCGCAATTGAAATCTGTCAACAGCGTTACGCACGCCAATATCCGTAGTGCATGCCAAGCGCTCAATTTATTGGTAAACTACCGATACTGGGATGTATGCATTAGTGGTGCGTGCAACACGTCCCATCCACATCGAATTCGTTCGTTGTTTGCAATCATACTGACCGCCTGTTCTACTTCATCTCCAACAGATTTATGGGAGAAATATAAATTGCACATGGCTGAGGGTATCTTCCGTCGACTACGCACGGAAAATCCCAAATGCGGGTTTCAGAGCAGGAATCTACAACGAGGCGTTAATAGTGATTGTGGATATGTACGTAAGACGTCGCGAAAAAAGTTCTTTATCAACCGGGAATGTTCTCATCAAACCGATCTTCTGCTGTTCCTTGAGCACATAAAGCGCTCGGGGCATTCGATCGAACACTGCAAGATGTGCGCGGAAACAACAGACCATTTGGAGACATTACTGCTACTGCTTGCAGGAGACTTCAGGCAAACACTGCCTGTAATTCTTCCATCGGCAACAGGAGACGAAATAAATGCCTGCCTGAAATACTTTTCATTGTGGCGCCAAATCCAGGCGGCAAAATCAACTACAAATATACGTGTCCAGCTGCAAAACTACCGATCAGATGTGGTATTCTCACAGTAATTGCTGGCAATTGGGAATGCTACGCTGCCCGGTGATCCGACTACAAGAAGGATTTCCCTACGTATTAGCCTCGACAATTTAGTGTCCACAAAAGAGGAATTGGTTGAAAAGGTGTCTTCCACTATTCAGACCACTTTCAACAATCACGACTGATTGAGCGAACGAGCTATTCGTGCGGCCAAAAATAAACACGTGTACCATTATTACCACATGATTACGTCTAAGATTCAAAGCAAGACATTCACATATACGTCCGTCGACACTACTGTGGAAGAAGACGAGGCAGATTAATTATCCGACACAAATTTTGAATTCACATGAGCCACAGCAACGCGTGGCCGGGCGCAGATAGTCAATCTATATAAAAATGGAAGGTTTTTTTCTGTGTTATATCTAATCTCCGAATGTACTGCATCGATTGCGCTGAAATTTGGACACAACCCGACCAGCGCATAGGTCCGGGTTTTTGGCTGGTCAGTTGTGTAATTATGCCCATGGTATGCCTGTGATGGGTAAAAAACCGGATATTTTCCGGCATAACAACGCCACCAGCTGCGGCCACTTGACCCACATCCACGCGGACACATGTGCGCCCAGACAGCGGCCACTTGACCGACATTCGTTCACACGCACATGCTCCGCCCGACAGCCGCGCTCACCCCTCCGCCCATCCTGCAGGCACTTGAGCAGGCCCTCCACCCTCCCTGGGCCGATGCAATATGGGCCGCCAGTGCAAACCACCCCTGGGGCAAAAAAACATGCAACACTTGGACGCCACTTAAAACTGTCCCACAGTCCATATAATAGGGCCGTCACCGCTGCCTGGGGAATTCTCGGGGGTGAGGACTGGATGCAATTAACACCAGACCCACCCCCCGCACAACCCACATAATGGGCTGCCGCCCAATGTCAGCTCAGTATTGTGCAGCTCGGCTTGCGGAAGCCCGGTTGCGGTCACGGCTACCGCTTTCTGCAGCTTCAGGCCTGCTTCGTTCACAACATCATGACCACAGCCACCTGGGACTGGCCGAATGGCGCCAGCGAGGAACAGCAGACCAGCGTCAAACACGACTCCATGCTCAGTATTCACGCAGCCCGATGCTGTTGTAAACGACGGTACGCCAACAACCGTTGGAAAACTAATGGTTTTAGGGTAAGGTGATAGTATCTATACCGGCAGTCGGAGACCGATTCGAACGCAACATCCATTTACGTATCGGGATGGTACCAATGGATATCACTTCAACGTTAAGCTGATAAATCCAGCCATTGACGAGGTAACGCACATGAAATGCAGCGCAATGAACTACTACTCCTACCGACTAATTATACGACAGAATGTAAGTAGTCCCCCTTTTGAAATGCCGTCAATTGCTTCATCACTGCATTGTGGATATGTATGCAAAAATCGAAACTGAACGCCTGCTTTTCATTCGCTTCAATCAGACCAAGCTGCGCTCTGAGGGATATATTCATTTGCATGATGCATTTGTAAACGACGGTAATGCAGCCAACGTTGTAAGACTAACGCTTTTGTCGTCCACGCCATATGTTCGAGTACGCTCGAGGTGCAATTGCTTACGTTTGTCAGTACGGGGCGTCCAGACCTACTCATAACATCCACATGCAATCCAGCTTGGGGATGTTTATCAGCTCTCAACTCCTGGGCTATCGACGGTTAATAGGTATGACATCACAGCACGTGTTTTCAGGAAGAAACTTCAATCGCTGATGAACTTCCTGGTGAAACACGAGGTGGTTAGGTCTGTGCGCTGTTGGATGTTTTAGGTGGAACGGCAAAAGAGGGGACTGCCCCATGCACATATCCTGATCTGGCTCTATAACAAGATCGTTTCCAGCGAAATCGACGACGCAGTATGCGCCGAATTACCTGATATCGCCGTCGACAATGCTTTGCATGAAGTTGTGACGAAGAATATGATACATGGACCTTGGATGCACTGAATCCCAATTCTCCAACCCCCCCCCCCTCTCCCGACATGACAGACGGAAGCTCTTTATACCGAAAATGATCATCGGAAGACATCGGCAAATTGGCAACCGTACGAATGCGAATCGGTGACATAGTAGTCGGTAATCGCTGGGTTGTTTCATATTCGCATTTGCTTTTAAAAGCATACGCAACTCACATGAACGGGAAAAACTGTAATTGCGGGAAATGAATTAGGTACATTTGTAAGTACGTGAATAAAGGCAGCGACATGGCCGTTTTCGGCCTGCAAAACGAAAGGAGGGCAAGGGATGCGGGCATTCAACTCGATGAAGTCGCACAGTATTGGGCTGGAAGATGCGTCAACGGTAACAAATCCGTGTGGCGAATTCTTTCATTCCCCATCCATATGCACGTCCAGGTGGGCAATGCGTTTACTTTACCGATGCTAATGTGCAACAGACCACCGGCAACACACTAACTGCGTTCTTCCCGTTCAGCCAAACTGACGCGATTGTGAAAACCCTGCCGTATTCGAAAGTGCCTACATATTACACAGGGAATGCGTGCAGAAAATATTTTGTACGACGCAAACGAGGAAAGCGAGTGGATGGACCCCGGTATACTCGAAGATCTGCGATAGGCAGACTGCACAGCCTGCACCCCAATCAGGACGAATGGTTCTTACTCCGCACGGTGTTGGTGAATGTGTCCGGTTCAACGTCCTTCCAGTAGTTGAAATATGTCAACGGCGTTACGCACGCCACTTTCGCAGTGCATGCCAGGCCCTCAAGTTATTGGAAAACTGCCGATACCGGGATGTATGTATTAGTGTTGCGTGCACCACGTCCCATCCACATCGAATTCGATCATTGTTTGCAATCTTACTGACCGCCTGCTCTACTTCATCTCCAACAAATTTGTGGGAGAAATATAAGTCGCACATGACTGAGGATAACGTCCGTCGACTACGCAAGGAAAATTCCGAATGCGGATTTCACAGCAGGAATCTACACCGAGGCGTTAATAGTGATTGTGGATATGTACGTAAGAAATTCCGAAAACAATTCCTAATCAACCGGGAATGTGCCCATCAAACCGGCCTTCTTCTGTTTCGTTAGATATGGATTTGCGCCGTGAGCCAAAAAAGCTCGAGGCTCTCGATCGAACACTGCAAGATGTGCGTGGAAACAGCAGACCATTTGGAGACATTACTGCTACTGCTTGCAGGAGACTTCGGACAAACACTGCCTGTAATTCCTCCATCGGCAACAGCAGACGAAATAAATGCTTGCCTGAAATACTTTTCTTTGTGGCGCCAAATCCAGACGGTAAAAGTACAGCTGCAAAACCACCGATCAGCTGAGGTATTGCCATGATAATTGCTAGCAATCGGGAATGCAACGGTGTCCACTGATCCCACTAAAAGGAGTATTTCCCTACGTCTTAGCCTCGACAATTTAGTGTCCTCAAAAGAGGAGTTGGTTTAAAAGGTGTTTCCCACTATGCAGACCATTTTCAACAATCACGGCTGATTAAGCGAGCGAGCCATTCTTGCGACCAAAAACAAACACGTGTACCATTATTACCACATGATTACGTCTAAGATTCAAAGCAAGACATTCACTTACACGTCCGTCGATACAGCTGCAGAAGCCGACGAGGCAGCTTAATTATCCAACACAGATTTTGAATCAACCTGAGCCACAGCAACGCGTGGCCGGGTCCAGCTAGTCTATATATATAAAAATGGAAGGCTTTTTTTCTGTGTTATATCTAATCTCCGAAAGTACTGCACCGATTTCGCTGAAATTTGGACACAACCCGACCCGCGCATAGGGCCGGGTTTTTGGCTGTTCAGTTGTGTAATTATGCCGACGGTACGGCTGTGATGGGTAAAAAACCGGGTTTTTTCCGCCATAACAACGCCACCAGCTGCGGCCACTCGACCTTCATCCACGCGGACACGTGTGCGCCCAGACTGCGGCCACTTGACCGACATTTGCTCAAGTGCACGTGCTCCGCCCGACAGCCGCGCTCACCCCACCACCCACCCTGCAGGCACTTGAGCAGGCCCTCCACCTTCTCTGGGCCGATGCAATATAGGCCGCCAGAGCAAACTACTCACCCTGCGGCAAAAAAACATGCAACACTTGGACGCCACTTAAAATTGTCCCACAGTCGACATAATAGTGCTGTCACCGCTGCCTTGGGGATTTTCGGGGGGGGGGGGGTGAGGAGTGGATGCAGTTAACGCCAGCGCCTGCCTGCCCCCCCCGCACAACCCACATAATGGGGCTGTCGCCCAATGTCAGCTCAGAATTGTGCAGCTGGGCTTGCGAAAGCCCGGTTACAGTCACAGCTACCGCGTTCTGCAGCTTCGGGCCTGCTTCGTTCACAACATCATGACCACAGCCAGCTGGGAGTGGCCGGATGGCGCCAGCGAGGAACAGCAGACCAGCGTCCAACACGACTTCGTGCTCAGCATTCACGCAGCCTGGTGCTGTTGTAAACGACGGCACGACAACAACCGTTGGAAGAGTAACGGTTTTAGGGTAAGGTGATACCGTCTATACCGGCAGTCGGAGACCGATTCCAACGCAACATCCATTTAAGTATCGGGATGATACCGGTGGATATCACTCCAACGCTAAGAGGATAAATCCAGTCAGTGACGAGGTAACGCACATGAAATGCAGCGCAACGAACCCTTAAGCAAACCGACTTATTATACGACAGAATGTAAGTTGTCCCCTTTTGTAATGCCGTCAATTGCTTCATCACTACATTGTGGATATGTATGCAAAAATCGAAACTGAACGCCTGCTTTCATTCGCTAAAATCAGACCAAGCTGCTCTCTGAAGGATAAATTCCTTTGCCTGATGCTGTTGTAAACGACGGTAATGCAGCTAACGTTGTAAGACTGACGCTTTTGTTGTCCACGCCATATGCTCGAGTACGCTCGAGGTGCAATTGCTTACAATTGTCAGTACGGACGTCCAGACCTACTCATAACATTCAAATGTAGTCAGCTTTTATCTCCTGGGCTATCGGCGGTAAATAGGTATAACATCACAGCACGTGTTTTCAGGAAGAAACTTCAATCGCTGATGAACTTCGTGGTGAAACACGAGGTGTTTGGGCCTGTGCGCTGCTGGATGTATTAGGTGGAACGGCAAAAAGGGGACTACCCCATGCGCATGTATTGATCTGGCTCTATAACAAGATCACTTCGAACGAAATCGACGATGCCATATGCGCTGAATTACCTGATGCCGACGTCGACAATGCGTTGCATGAAGTTGTGGCGAAGAATATGAAACATGGACCTTGGATGCACTGAATCCCAATTCTTCAACCCCCCCTCCCCGGCATGATAGACGGAAGTTCCTTATGCCGAAAATAATCAGCGGAAGAAGTCGGCAAATTGGCAACCGTACGAATGCGAATCGGTGACATAGAAGTCGGTAACCGCTGGGCTGTTTCGTACTTGTCTTTGCTTTTAAAAGCAAACACAGCTCACATGAACGTGAAAAACTGCAATTGCGGGAAATAAATTAGGTACATTTGTAGGTACGTGAATAAAGGCAGCGACATGGCCGTTTTCGGCCTGCAAAACGAAAGGAGGGAAAGGGATGCGGGCATACAACTCGATGAAATCGCGCAGTATTGGGCTGGGAGATGCGTCAAGGGCAACAAATCCATGTGGCGAATTCTTTCATTCCCCATCCATATGCAAGCCCAGGTGGGCAATGGCGTTTACTTTACCGATGCAAATGTGCAACAGACCACCGGCAACACACTAACTGCGTTCTTCCCGTTCAGCCAAACTGACGCAATTGTGAAAACCCTGCCGTATTCGAAAGTACCTACATAGTACACAGGGGATGCGCGCAGAAAATCTTTTGTACGACGCAAACGAGGAGAGCGAGTGGACGGACACCCAGGTATACTCAAAGAACTGCGATAGGCAGACTGCACAGCGTGCATCCCAATCAGGACGAATGGTTCTTACTCCGCACGGTGTTGGTGAATGTGTCCGGTTCAACGTCCTTACCGTAGTTGAAATCTGTCAAAGGTGTTACGCACGCCACTTTTCGCAGTGCATGCCAGGCTCTCAATTTATTGGAAAACTACCGACACCGGGATGTATGTGTTAGTGTTGCGTGAAATGCGTCCCATCCAAATCGAATTCGCTCATTGTTTGCATTCTTACTGAACGTCTGCTCTACTTCATCTCCAACAAATTTGTGGGAGAAATATAAATCGCACATGGCTGAGGATATCGTCCGTCGACTACGCAAGGAAAATTCCAAATGCGGATTTCGCAGCAAGAATCTACACCGAGGCATTAATAGTGATTTTGGGTATGTACGTAAGAAATTCCGAAAACAATTCCTAATCAACCGGGAATGTCCTCATCAAACCGGCCTTCTTCTGTTTCGTTAGATGTGGATTTGCGCCGTGAGCAAAAAAACGCTCGAGGCTCTTGATCGAACACTGCAAGATGTGCGTGGAAACAGCAGACCATTTGGAGACATTACTGCTATTGCTTGCAGGAGACTTCGGGCAAACACTGCCTGTAATTCCTCCATCGGCAACAACAGACGAAATAAATGCGTCTGAAACACTTTCCTCTGTGGCGCCAAATCCAGACGGTAAAAGTAACTACAAATATGCGTGTACAGCTGCAAAACTACCGATCAGCTGAGGTATTGTCATAGTAATTGCTGGCAATCGGGGATGCAACGGTGTCCACTGATCCCAATACAAGAAGTATTTCCTTACGTCTTAGCCTCGACAATTTAGTGTCCTCAAAAGAGGAGTTGGTTGAAAAGGTGTTTCCTACTATTCAGACCATTTTCAACAATCACTGCTGATTGTGCGAGCGAGCCATTCTTGCGACCAAAAACAAACACGTGTACCATCATTACCACATGATTACGTCTAAGATTCAAAGCGAGGCAGTCACATACACGTCCGTAGATACTGTTGCAGAAGCAGACGAGGCAGGTTAATTATCCAACAGAGATTTTGAATCAACCTGAGCCACAGCAACGCGTGGCCGGGCCCAGATAGTTATATTATAAAGCTGTATTTCTTTAGATAATGCATAGAACATGGGAAATTTGCGTATCCAGAAGATGTCTTGCCGCGTTTACCTGGTTGGCTCAGTTGGTAGACCTTACCTCTGATCGACATTTAGGCTGTTTTGGACTGACTATTTTTCACTACTGGATTGAAACAATGATCAAACTTCGTGGATAGCTTTCTGGTCGGAGGAATGGGTTGGATCTATGATTGACTGCTCCCGTTTAGTTCCTCCAATTCCATCTGTGTAATGATCGTCCGTATTACGCCGGAGGAACTTTCTGCCGATTTATTTGGACAAACTAAAGATAATCTATCCTGGTTATGACTAAGTTCTCGTAAAAAATCACGTCCCTTGGGTTATTTGCTCGAACGTATAACGCCTCAGCGCAGAATGCCTGATTGCTACAATATTATATAATCCGATATGCGAAGTAATTTAATACCAGTCGGTTTCTGGTCTGGTTTTTTCAAAATATCTCGTTTTTTTCAGTGAGGAAGAAACAACCACCACTATGAATTCAGGCAGTCCTCGAAAACAGCAGTCAGAATGTATGATGTACAACGGTGATTTGCTCAGTTAGATATTACCTTCTCCTGAAGAAGGAGACGCGGTCGCAGGGACAAGAGTTTTATTCGCCTGACGTTTCGGATTCCTGCTCGAACCCAACATCAGAGACAAAAGCAGACGGCGCTGTCACGTATATTTACGTTTCAGCGAATTTGGATCTGAAAATCAACCAACAAAGCGTCTCGTTTTTCAAACACGTTGAATTATGTAGGCAGAATTGCCCAGTTCTCGTGTTTTTGATGTTTACTCAAGGTTGACAGCCTTTCGAAATTTACACAAAATCCGACAGGGTGAAGCCATTGCAAATAACTAGGCACACATAAGTACATTTAGATGCAAGCGCATAGCAAACACATGTACAAACAGTTGAAACAGAGACGTTTGAGTTTCAGATGGCCCCTGAGAATTCGCTGAATACTTCGTGATTTTCAGTGTTTTCAATCGAATGTCCATAAAGACAGGTTCTGTATTATTTGCTCATTAAAACCTTTAAAATAAGATACTTCTTGAAGGCATTTACCGCAGTAGAGCGTGTTTGGCGGTTATATTTCATTAAGATTTTCGTTAAGGTCAAATTTGAAGACTCACTCAAACCCGAAACCTCACTGTGGGGAAAAAATTAACGTCCACAAATTAGTCAAAATTAAATATGCTCTCGATCCAGTAGAAAACTTTCTCTAATATGTTACCTGCTTAAGGATTGCCTCAAGACGGCAGTCTGTCAGCGATTGTCTGTGTACTTTATGGTTTTGCAATTTGCTGAAAAAATATCGATATTTTTCTACCGCAGACGTAAGAACGTAGTTTTCTCATTTTATTACGTCCATTTTCACTATATTTGCCAAATTTCAGGTTCCGCTCTGCGGTTACGAATGCAAGGCAGCGTGGCCCTATCATTACTGAAACAGTTAATGCTTTCCTCGTTCCATTGCTAAATTACGTACTTAGAGAAGCTAGGCCGCACGAGATGTAATGTTGCATATGTTCAAAACTGGAAATGACTATTCGGTGGTAGTCATATCTGTGTCAATTCGTATGACTTCAAATGGCAAAATGACATTGATCCATGCCGGTGTTCGTTATTACTGCGCTTCAGGACACGAAATCGCACGGACTTGCAAAGCTGATTTTTAACACTCAACAAACTGAAACTGTTCCGACTAAACAGTAAAGATAGCGCGAGCTCTCAAGGGATGAAATCAAGGCCTTTAAAGATAGTTTTAGAAAGTAAACTCCAGAGGGATCTTTTACTTGAACGAACAGTAAGGGGGATCCCTGGCCATAGAGGTCTTTTGTTTCAACCGGATTACTCAGTACAAGAGAGAATGAAATGGAGAGCGCTGAAGGCGGAGCTGGCGACCTTGAAAGCACAAGGAGAGAAAGGACTAGTAATAATGAACGGAGTGATTGTTCGACGACAAAGACCCCTCCTGTGGAGGACGCCTGTCATACTAACGAAGGCCACACGGCCGGGCAACTAATTCGACGCAACAACCTACGTAAAATTAAGTTCTTCTACGGAAATGTACAAAGCCTCTTGAATAAACTCGACGAACTTAGAATAATTGTGGCCGAACTATGTCCTGATGTTATTGCATTAACTGAAACGTGGCTCACCCTAGATGTCACAGACCCCCAAATACAGTTAGATGGTTATCAAGTGCTAAGACGAGACCAAACCAAAAAGCGAGGTGGCGGAGTTGCCCTATGTATCAGCAATGCGGTCGAATATGACCCTGTTGAAGATTGTGTAAATGAGCATGATCTGGGGATGCTGCAGTGTCATTTGCTGGTCCCCAAAGCCGAAAACGTTACTATTACAGTTGTATATAGGCCTCCAAATCAACCTGCCGACGAGGATCAAGCGTTTATCACTCGACTCCGCGAGGACAGTCGAAAGCAAAACATGATTATTGTAGGAGATTTCAATGCTCCTCGGATTAACTGGGACCTTATGACAGTTAAGGGCCACAGACAAGAATTCGACCAAATGCTATTAGACATGGCATTTGATGAATTTCTGTTTCAACATGTACGAACTGTGGCTCGGATGCGTGAAGGTCAGAGAGCTAGTTGCCTAGACCTTGTGTTTACCAAGAACGAGGAAAGCGTTGATGAAATAAATGTAGGCCCGCCCCTAGGTTCTTGTGATCACATGACATTAATGTGGGAGACGACACTCGTAGCTGTCCCCGAACGAAGCTCAAAGTCGTTAAGAAATGTCTGGCGGGGTAACTTTGAGGCAATGAAATCAGAGATTGGACACACGCTATGGATGGAAGCATTACGAGGAGACGTCAACGAATGCTGGACAACCTTCGAATCAACTATGAGAGACCTGATTGAACGATACTGTCCCCTCAAGAAACATCCAACCGGAAACAAACCGAAATGGTTATCAACATCGGTTAAGAAGGAAATCCGAAAAAAAACGCCAGCTGTGGAAAATCTTCTTAAAAACGGAGAACCCGGAAAAACTTAAAGAATTCAGACAACAACGAATCTTATGCAAAAGACTCATCCGAGAAGTACGCGCTTCTTATGAACTGAAGCTCCTAGAAGAGGCGCAGCAAAAACCTAAAGCTTTTTATGCATATATCAGGAGCAATACGAAAAGCCGGGACCATCTGGCAACCTTAAAGGACAAAAATAACCGAATTGTGAGCGATGGCCTTCAAAAAGCCCAGCTTCTTTCCGAGTTTTTCCAAAGTGTCTACACCACGGAACCACCCCTCCAGTCCTGTTCTCTTCCACTGCCCGCCAACCAACCACTTATATGCACAGTATTTTTTACTCCGCAGTTAGTTTTAGCAAAGCTAAATAAGCTGGATCCGGCCAAGTCACCTGGACCAGATGAGATCCCAGGTGTACTCCTGCGTCAGCTAGCCGAAGAATTAGCAGAGCCACTTTCTATAATTTTCCAAAAATCGCTGGAATCTGGCAAACTACCTGACACATGGAAGTTGGCAAACGTCGTACCTATCCACAAGGGAGGATCACGGCTATGTCCCACGAACTACCGGCCGGTTAGTTTGACATGCATTTGCTGCAAACTGATGGAAAAAGTAGTTAAAAAATCTATTACATCACTCGATACTTTCCGCTGTCACATCGCCTCAGTTCAACATGGCTTCTGCGAAAAGCGGTCGTGCCTCACAAACCTGCTTTCGTTACTCAAACACTGGTTAAAGGCCATGGATGAAGGACATCCAGTTGATGTCATTTACTTCGACTTCAGCAAGGCGTTCGATTGCTTCCCACATAAGCGCCTCATTCAAAAGTTGTCAGAAGTAGGGATAAGAGGAAATCTTCTGAACTGGATTCAAGAGTTCCTAAACGGACGGCGACAAAAAGTCACTGCGGGCGGCTACTGCTCAGAATGGGCACCGGTTACGAGTGGAGTCCCACAGGGGTCAGTTCTTGGGCCGCTTCTATTCATTATCTACGTAAATGACCTAGTAGGGGAAGTAAAATCGGAAATAGCGCTATTTGCAGACGATCTTAAACTTTGGAGAGCGACAGGACAGAGGTGACCCCATAGCAACGTTCCAGTTGGTAAAAGGACTTAATCTGGATGTCGACTGGGAAACGTTTTTTGAAATGGCACCCAAGTCCAATCTCAGACGACATGATTACCAGCTTAAAAGGGAACTGTGCCGCACCAATCAACGCTCCTCGTTTTTCTCACAGAGGGTTATTCGTCAATGGAACTCTTTGTCGGAGTTTTTTGTTAATTCCCCTACCGTGAACGTGTTCAAGAGTCAACGGGATGCTTACCTGCTGAAAGGCAACCCGAACTGCCGAAGCCTGATCTAACGGATTACTGAAATGACTATAAGTATACTACTAACAAGATTTAAACAGATCCTATTTTGTGCTGCAAACTTAGCCCATATTGAAATTTTCACAGTCCGAATGCGGTGAACAAAGATTTTCGTAATTATTTCGCGATTATAATACCCCTTTCGCCTTTATGTTACATTATTAGGTTTATGAATTCTCCTTACTAAAACTACAAGCTTTGCAATTTACCTATTTTCCCTTATATCTGCACCCCCCTAAATGGAGATTTCAGGGCTTCTGTCGTTTACTCCATATATACTGACTGTTATTGACTGAAACCGTCCTGTTATCCAAAATGACTACTTGAGTAGCATTAATGTTTGCATTGGTTTTCCACGCCCTTCTAAATTCAAGTATATTTTACAGAAAACATGTACAAAAAATTCTTTCTAATACTCATTTGGCAGAAAGTTGCGGTTTCTTCCGATTCTATATTTCAAGAAATAGTATCTTTCGGTTTTAAAAAACCCTCCAGTTCCGGAATGATTTTGAAACCAACCTGTCGTCTCCCTCGCATATAGGGCTTCTAAACTACAAAATGTGTATTCTCCGTGTTTTGAAAATCATGTAATTCTATGGGCTGCTAAGAAGAAGCCTTCCGGCTTTTATGGAATCTTGTAGGGGATTTTATTCATAAGCAGCACTAACAATCGAAGAGATACGGTGGTTTATAAAAAGACATCTCACGATCTTAAAAAATCTCAAAATTATAAACTTTATTCAACCTGGTGATACTCTTTTTTAAGTATAGAATTTAAAGAAATAATTCTCCACTAAATGAGCGAAAGAACGACAATTTTGAGCGTGTTTTCCGTGAAACATATTGTAATTTATGAGGGCAGGGAAAATCAATTGGGAATATCCATACTACACAACTAGTCATTTTTTCTGAGTTTAGTTTATCCAGACGGCACCAACGAAGCTCGGTCAAAAGCTGGCATGGATATAGGACTATAATGTTTATAGGTGGCGGAGATGAATAGAAGAATATTAAGGTAGTATTACGAATGTCATATGGAACGACTAGAAGGTGCAGTGGTTGAAATCTTTCAAAATATTTTTAATCCGGAAAAGCAGACGGAAGTCAGCTCTCAGCTAAGGGACTGGCAGAAATTTAAAGCTATTCAGATAGTTATGATTGATGGGGAAGAATACGCGTGCGTCTAATGGAAGTGAATTCTCGTAAAATACATCTATAATATAAGGACGACTAAATTCGCTCTCTACCCGGTGAACGCCACAACCAAAGAATTTTATCTCAGACATTTCCGGTTGCTTCAGCATGAAGCAAAAACCGCAAAATGTCAGGCCTGTCCACTTAATTGTGCATCAACTAAATCACATCCTCTAAGGTTCACACACGTTCTGTTTCGCAACACGGGACCACCACCTGATGCAACAACCACCGGTGGACATCCGCGTCGTTGGTTTGGTCCAAGGTCGCACGAAAATAATCAATACAATTTAAGCCTTGAACTGTGTCACAAAGCAACTCGACAACCTACGAAATGCTGAGTCCGTCCAAACTCTTGTGCCGTTACATTCAATGGTGGAAAGACGATGCGGATGTAACTGGATCATTAAGTACACACTATGAACGTGGCATGTTCAGTCAGAATAGGGAAGGAACCTCGTATTCAGATAGCAGTAAGTCCATTTCTCCTATCCTTCAAGATTCATTCTTCCTGCATCTGATCGTCTACAATGCCAAACCAACAATTTGAAACCACATAAATAAAGTAATTCGAGCAATTATTAATAAGGCATATGCATCGCACAAGGTCCTTATGCATGCAGGTCCTAGATTACACCGACCGATCCTTTTACCGACTTGATTTATTTAAGCCAGCTAAGCATCACTTATCCAATACGCATGACCGAGGACAAGGGATGACCTTGGGCGTAAAGAAGCATTATTTGAGGTTATTGATGTCGGTTTTCATGAATCCATTTTAACTCATGACTTTCTTCCTAGATGTAGATCAGATTTCACTTAATTATCTTTATTGAACTTGTCTTCTAGACCCTAGGATATCGCGATCCAGTACGTCCGAATGGCCAACTTGTGGATCTCCAGTTAGCACACTTAGCGTAGCATCCGTAAGCACACATCGTATGAGTTCTAAGGACTGTACACATACCGAGAGTAAGGACGAATCTCCCAATGAACAGGATATCAGCATAAACTCTGATACATCCATCTGGACAACTGGCACCGAGCACACAGCTGTCCGATGGAGATCACCTCCCTCTAGACTAGGTGAGAAAATCTCCGGGGCAACAAGTTTGGAATATGTCAGTCGCTTGAGCCTCACAAGTGAAGAAGACCTTCGCACTCTGGAAGTTAATTCAACTCCCATATCGCAATCATCAAATTCCGCACACCATAAGGAGTCGGAAGGTGAAGTGAATAATGCATCAGCAGCCGGTTCAAACAGCTCCATTTCATCAATATCGTCCTCATCCTCAACCCCCACGCGTGATTCGCCACACAGGAACCCGGGACCCCCAATGCTAGCATTTAATGCATCGAATCCCCGTCCGACTCCACATCCGCGATCTCGTAAGTTGGCTCTGAAACAATCCCTGCCAGCAGCCCCGTCACCGCTCTCACCTCCTCCACAGCCGCAGCCACCACCACCACCGCTGTCGTTGTTGGCACCAATGCGATCAACGGAGTCGCCACTCCCACATTCTCTACCACCTCATCCGTTCACGGCGCCGATTTTGCCGTCACCAACTCTACCACCAACGTTCCCCTGTCTGCTGGACTTGGAGCCGTGCAGACCATCGACGCCACCACAACGGCCTCGCCCACGGCCGCGACATTCGGCCACCCCGACACACCCAACGCCACCCAATCCGCCACTGCCAAGGTCGTTGTCCGCAATGGCACACCCACCACCACTTCCACCACCACCACCGCCGCCACCAGGATGGTTGACATTGAAGCAGGTGGAGACAGTAGTGACTGCAGAGGAGTACACGCCTCCGTCTCCGACGCCGTCCCCTGCCCCCTCACCGACTCCGTCTCAGCTCTTAAATGCACTGATTGCTTGGCCGTCGCCGTCGTCGCCGAAACCCTCAACCCCATTGACACCACTGCCGGAACCCTTGTCGACGCTGGCCCCTTTCCCACAACGTTCTCTTCCACAGTCTACAGTTCGAGAGGTGTTGAAGGGGTTGAGTCCATTGCCTTTATCAACCCATCCCTCCTCATCACCAGACCTGTTGACAACGTCTACCTCGTCTCCACCATTATCCTCATCACCCTCCCAACTGCTGCTGCCGTTGAAGACGTTGACGCGACGGCTACCGCCACCTCCGACGATGACGCCGACGCCGCCCTCATCGCCGCCACCACCCCTATTCATTTCGCGTCTCTCGCCTGCCGATGAAGTCGGCTTACTTAGCAGCCATCTCAGCGAGACTCGTGGTTCTGATCTTCCGTTTAGAGGGGGTGGTGATTCACCCCGGAACCCACTGACACGGCTGCTGCAGACAGGAGTTCCAGAGAAAACTGAAATGAAGTGGACTCAGACAACTCCAGTGTTAGACAGCAGCGGCGACGGAGTTGTGTGCGTGCAACCGACGTCCAAGGGTATGTCTGAAAGGCAGTTTTTTAATATTCACAGTCTCTTTGACAAACTTCGTTTTAGGCCACATTGTCTACTATGTTAATGAGGTTATGAGTATCTTATCCAAACTCAAGTAATGATGAAAGACCACGTGTATGCAATCCATCGTTCGGCGTAGTCTTAATGATAATTTTCTTTCCATTTCAAGACAAAAGCCCAGTTTCTCCTGCCAAACCGGTCAAGGTATGTGCTCTCCCTGCTAAGACATTTGTGGTATTTGCGCCTTTGAATTCATCTGAATATTTCTTACGTTTTTATTTATCAACAGAGAAGAAAACCTCGACACTGGAGGCGACTGATTGCCACTCTACGCAGGTTGTTTTGTCTAAGCACGTAGAGGAAATGGCAGGCCTAACAGATCTTCCTCATCGGCTATGATGACCCTCACCCCCACCTAGAATTAAGTAGTATTTTTGTAAGTAATTTACTATTTAAATAAACTTCTTATCAGAACTTGGTCTTCTCACTATACAATCACAATTGTTTCTATATGAGGAAACAGACCTCGCACCGTAGGTCCAGCTATCTTACTGAGGTCTGCGTGGGCGTGCTTACGAGGGAAGTCAGATTGCCTAGTCAGCGTGAATGTACATCTTCGATTTTACACTTGGCACTCTCTCGTACACCTGCCCTACTCTGCACTGTTGTTTGAATATGCCAGAAATACACACAACCACCGGTTTCGACTTGCGGCAACGGGTGTTCTTGTTTCGCTGCCGTTTGATGTCGATGATTTATGGATTAACTGTATACGCCTGAATCTGTTGTAGTCAGACGCGATAAACATCTGCGGGTTACATTTCAGTCACACCTTGCCGGGCTTGAATTTGTCCAGTCGACAAGCCCCACCAACGTTGACGAGCTCGAACCTCCTGAGAATCATCGAAAAGGACTCACACTTTCTTTAGCAACCTGCAACTAGAGCGGACTTTATTTTTCGTGATTCCGTGCAACAGCATACATTCGTCGATTTCTCCATTATCTTCGTCACTGTTCTCGGACCAAACGTACATACCTTATTTAGAGGTAGTTTTTCCCTGCACATATCATTATTTTGTAGTCTTGACCATTGCTTGCATTATTGGACCGATATGACCGAACACCACACACTTTGATTCCCTTTCCCATTGGCGAAATTTTCAGGAACGAAATTTCATCCAGGGGTGCAATCATTGATCTCAGTTAGACAAGACGGAAAACAAATGCTGAAGTCAAAATAACGAAATCCTCTTGCGATATCTACCTTGAAATTGAGCAGAAGTGAGTAGACGTTGGCTTACTGACATGATGTGCTGAATGTCCAAACTTTTAAACCCTGCTCTCAAAATAAGGGGGCGGGTGGAGATGGAAGAAATATAGATTTATTAAAGGAGGAGTACTCATTAATCCCAGCGAGATTGAGTCCTCGACGTGGATATGAAGGAATTGAAGATCCGACCTATCTAGAAAACCAAAACTGGTAACACAGTACACATATGGCTGCGTAATGGGAGGAAATGACACAAGAGCTGGACGAAACGAACTTGAGGGAAGAATTCAAAGACTCAGCTGACTTCCGAACAGAAGAAACGATATCGATCCTGTGAAGTGCAATCGAACGGCACATTATGCAAATTTGAGTAACGTATATGACAAAGCAAGGGGTCTAAGGGGAATTGGCAAGATTGTATACAATGTGCGATTGCAGAAGAATAGCACAGAAATGTTTTACACGAGATGGAACAAGTCGACGGCCGCAAGGTAATACCAAAATGGAACATAACTTATATCAGGAGCTTCTTCGATTGAGCGAATCTACTCGGCAGACGGAAAAGCCACAGATTTTGAGGAGCTTGGTTCAAGATCAAGACAACAGACACCGCATTAGATGAAGATTAAGCTTTCGAAGAGCAATGAATCGCAAAACCAGTTAAGTCCTTCTCGGGAATGACTGCGCAGAGCAAGGATTCACCATAACGTAAACAACCTTCAGCATACGGGCGATAAGAAGGCTACAAGGATGAGCGAATCTCTCTGGTATTGGTGACTCAATGTCAACCGTATTTTCAATGGAAGTGGCATCTCACAGAAAGTGGTTAACAATGAAGTAGGCCATTTTAATGTCAGTTCGGTCTTCATGTTGGACGACGTCCGCCGCGTGTCCTACAGCATGGTGGGTAGCCCAACGCTCTAACCATTGAGCCACGGGCTCGTTGTCCTATCGGTTGTGATTTGGTATATTAACTATGGTAAAGGGGCACTCACTCATCGCGCTACGGGAAATACTCGTCCCGTTGTGTCTATTAGGTTTCTATAGGGCTCGTGAGGTTAGTTACGCAGCGACGAGGAAAATATGAGGACAGGAGCATCAACAGGGGAAACGGAGGCTTGGACGTCCATTTCTTGTTTGTTAGCCCTCAGCAGCCTACCAAGACCTCCAAAGGCCTGAGGTTGACAGTAATTAGCTGATGACGGACAAAAAGCCAGAAACGGTCATTTCAGTTTTAGAATTACGTGAGCCTGGTAGTCATCTGGTGGATTCTAGGTGAATTACTTAGGAAATCCTGCTTGGGCAGTCAACTTACTGTATCAGATTTGGTGGATTCCAGACGTTGCAGTAGGTTGGGCGGGTAAACTTGACCCAAATGTGATTAAACTCGCTTCGTCCGGCGGGGCCTCGTAGCTCAGGTGGTTGGAGCGTTGGCTGTACTAAAGCCTTCTCCTTACTGCGTGGGTTCGAATCCCACCGGGGCGCCGAGTTTTTCACAGTTGGGTCAATAAAAATTATTCAAAATCTGCCAAAATACCTATGAATTTAAGTTTCCCTTGTGTTTGTCGACACTCCCCTCAGTATATGTTCATGGTTGCAATACAAATGACTTCATAGGCTGCGGACAGTTAATAGGCCAGAAATCGCCACTCCAACCTTCCTTGCCTCCTGTCAGCACGAGATACCCTAATCAGTGCGCTAACCCCCAGCTACTTTTCGAACCAAGTCTAGCAGGGCTGTGACGAGGAAAGAGACAATGCTACAGACCTGCTACCTCATTAGTCAGTGAGCCTATAATGGTATCCAATCATCTTAACACAATCACCGTGCCGTACTATGACGGAAGCACAAAGAGATTAGGAGACTGTGTTAGCAATCTTCTTTCCAAACATTCCATTATGCCAGGGATGTTTTGGTCATCATCCAAAGAAGCAACGTCCAGGTGTGGTAGCGGTGAGCGAACAGTGTGATGGCAACTTTAGGAACATTGTAAATCGTGATTTCAGACTGCTGGAAGGCGATTCAACTCAAATCACGCCAGTCTGTCATGCAAATTAAACCCTTGAAGTCGAGTTTCTCTGAATTTCGGGGCGGTCACATTCAGAGAGTAGTCAGCATAGATTTTCCCAAGCGAGGTTTGCTTGTTCATACCATACCTAAGTCAGGCCGGCTGCAAGACCACTATTAAAACGAATGAAAATTTGCCTCGGCAACGGTTTGGAGAAAAACCACAGTTTACTGTCGGTAGACTGTAGATCGTGTCGTAAGTGTTTGGTGATAAGGAGAGTTTTATGGGTAGTGCTGTACACTAGACAATAAGCTGACGAAATGCTGGAAAAGATTCGTCCTACGATTTCGTGCGACAACAAAAATGAGCGCGGTAATTAATCAAGAAGCCAATTTCAAAAAGCAAAGGATTTTGAGTGGCAATATGAAGTGATGGCAAATGATTGGGTAACAATCGGGAGATGGCACCCAAAAAAACATCTGCAAAGTCCGCAAAGGCCTTCGAATGGTTGCCAAGATAAAAGAACATATGACGTGATCCGCAGTCTGCGGTCAGTTTAGTGGGGTCCTTCTCAAAACCGTTGCCATTTCTTCTTATGGAATCCCACTCAGTCTGGGAGGATGAGTAAGGCCTTTCATACTAAGAGCATTATTCACAGTCATTCGTACAGAGAACAGTTCTAATAGGACATGAACTTGAAGAATACAGACGGACCACTCCTCCGGATATTTACGCCAGTCGACTCCAAAGGAGCAAATTGGCCAGATGATGGTGGAGAAAGTAGGACCATCATGCAGGATGCAAGGACAGTGACTTGTGCGTACCGTTGTGTCTTCGGTTAATATAGGGCTCATGAGGTTAGTTACATAGCGACGATGAAAATATGCCAAATGGAGCATCAACAAAGGCAACGGAGGCTTGGACGGCCATTTTTGGTTTACTAGTCGTCATCCGCCGGCCAAAACCTCCACAGGCCTGAGGTTGATAGTTATTAGCTGATGACGGACAACAAGCCAGAGACGGCCATTTCAGTCTCCCTTGTGTTTGTCCACACTCCCCTCAGTAATTGTTCATGGTTGCAATACAAATGACTTCATAGGCTAAGGACAGTTAACAGGCCAGAAATCGCCACTCCAACCTCCCTTGCCTCCTGTCAGCACGATAGACCCTAGTCAGTGCGCCCACCCCTGTTGCTTTTCGAACGAAGTCTAGCAGGGTTGTGACGAGGAATCAGACAATGCTATCCGTGACGTCGAACGGGCCTACTACCTCATTAGCCAGTGAGTCTAAAATGGTATCCAGTCATCCTAACGCAATCTCCGCGCTGTACTACGACGGAAGCACAAGGAGATTAGGAGACTGCGTTATCAATATTCTTTGAAAATATTCCATTCGTGCCAGGGATGTTTTGGTCATCATCCAAAGCAGCAACGTCCAAATGTTGTAGCGGTGAGTGAACAGTTCGATGGCAACTGGAGTGACATTGTAAACCGTGTTGTCAGACTTCTGGAAAGTGATCAAACTCAAATCCCGCTAGTCTGTCATGGAAATCAAACTCTGGAAGTCGCGTTTGTCTGGATTTCAGGGCGGTCTCATTCAGAGAATAGTAAGGATAGGTTTTTTTCGAACAAGGTTTGCTTGTTCACATCATACCTAAGTAAGGCCGGCTGCAAGGCCGCTATTAAAACGCATGACAAATTTCCTCGGCAATGGTATGGAGAAGCACCACAATTTACGGTCGGTAGACCGTGGATCGTGTCATACATGTTTGGCGATAAGGGGAGTTTTACGGGTAGCGCAGTATACTAGACAATAAGCGGACGTAACCCAGGAAAAGATTGAAATTGTTTGAATTTCTCCTGGAACACTCGTCGTACGATTTCGTGCGACAACGGAAATGAGCGCGGTAATTAAACAGAAACAAAAGCAAATTCAAAAAAGTAAAAGAGCTTGATTGGTGATTTGATGCCATGTTAAATGATTGTAATTGACAGGGTAAATTCCGCAAAGGCCTTCGAATGGACGCCAAGACAAATGAACATATGACGTGATCCGCAGTCGACCGTCAGTTAAGTGGGGTCCTTCTCAATACAGTTGTCATTTCTTCTAAAGGAATCCCACTTAGTCTGGTAGGATGAGTAAGGCCTTCCATATTCAGAGCATTTTTCACAGTCAGTCGTACAGAAAACGGTTCTAATGGGACATGAACGTGAAGAATACAGAAGGATCTCTACTCCAGATATTTACGCCAGTCAACTCCAAAGGATCAAACTGGGCAGAAGATGGTGTAGAATGTAGGACCATCATGCTAGTCGCAAGGTCAGTGACTTGTGCGTAAATTAGTTCACACTGACGGCAGACTTGAGTGGCATCTGCCCGCTGCAAGACTAATTCAGGACGAGACATCGAAACATCTCCCACACACGCCTAGCCCGTGCACGAGGGAACATGTCTTCATCAAAACAACCAAAGAGCAGCCTAGATCCCACCTGCGAGGGAATACCGTAGAGCTCACCACAAGACGGAGCCACTGCAGCCCGACTCTACGGCATGGGAGGACGGAATTATCCTGTCAGCTGGTAGCATTCCAAAGCATGCCTTTTAGCCCATCGTGATTGTTCAAAGCCACGTCAAATTGTTTATAACGAGGAACGTGGCCCGAGTGCTGTGGGAACGGTGTCCTGACACATGCGTGGGAAACCCACATTAGCCACTTGAGAAGGAATCATTAGGTCCTGACTCTTGATCCGCCAGTCAGTCACTCCGAACATACAGGACTGACTGTGAGATTTCAGTTGTATCGTCAGTTGTACATCTCCTAACCCGCAGCTCGTAACCCGTTGTGATGGATTCAAACGCGCCGCATTTGACGAAATCGCTTGGGATGCCGCAAGGTGGAGTCCCCAATGTCGCCGTCACAATCGCCCCCTCACGATCTCACCACAAATATCTTTCGGCAGATCAGCCAGCTGACGATGAGGGCGGGTAGAGTGGCCGACTGATCTACGAGGATTCGTATACGTTTGCCGCATCCGACCTGATCAAGAACCGGCATGCGCCTGAGACCACTCTACTCACTTATGCTAGAGGTGCGCATTCTGTGTCGGTGGTGGGCGCTGTGGGTCAAGATTATTTGTGGTATAGTGGCTGGTGGAGGTGGGTGATGATGAAATCTGAACTGCTTTGTTTTGTCGCAAATTCCCTCGGATCTACGCCTGACTTTCCAGACTGATACATGAGTGCTAGTCAGACGTATTTAACAGTTGACTGAGAGATTGGAAGACTCGCTGATGACATCGAATTCCGATTACTCCTCATCAGCATGTCCCTCATTACCGCCGTTAATCCCAATGCGTTCACGCCTTCCACCCCCTCTACCACTCCAAGCCTAGTTGCGACGTGGTGATGCCGTAAAAATGCGAGTCGATTTGGATGGGGAATGACCATTGAGACGCATGCGACAAATGCGTTCTGCCAAGCTATTTATAGGGTAAACAAATAAATCCACCGACCTGATCGGACCTCTGCCACAATCGGTTGATCTGAAAAATAACAGTGAAAACTGAGACAGCAATCCACGTGGTCAACCAGATCGGGTCCGCCAAAGCCAGAAAAGCGACTCGCAAGCTTCAGATGCTGTGAGCTCACAGCCCCAACACCCCAACGAGTCCATGTTTTCAACGGATATTACGCCCTCCGACCGCCGACGCACTTATACCACGTCCATCATCACTGCTCCATGTCCTTAGCGATGATGACAACGGCGACTATCGCTATTTCCATCCCGACGACCGTAAGTACACTCCCGATGCCTTGCCACCCCTCATCGCCGCAACCACCACCAGCAACGCGGATTCCATACCAGACTTTTCCGCTTGTAATCGCACCTTCACCTCATGCATCGGTCTGATTTGTCACTTACAAATCCATCGCAACGAGACTGCCGAACCAGTGCCCGAAACAGCAGAATATACCCGCAGGACCTGTCTCAGCTGCCTCCACTACCCACTAATATTCAGTCGACGCATTGGCCTACCCGGACTCATACACGCTGAGGACAGCGGAATTCACTGTGATGTCTGCACACCAAAGCCACCTCGTACATCTGCAAGCCTCCCCACCATCGGTGCTACCGACACCACCACCACCACCACCACCACCACCACCACCACCGCCAACAAACAACAACATCAAAACAGTTACCATCCTACATTGCGTATACCGACACCGCATATGCACATCATGTATCCGTCTGGAAAGTCAGGTGGGGATTCGAACAGTTAGTGGTTCATTTAGAATTCGTTACCCTCAGAGCAGAGAGAAGGGGCCAGCCGAGTCACCTGACCAGTGGCCAAATCGGTGCACCGACGGGCCAAATATGTTGGTTCTAACGCGTACACGCGGTGATAACTAATTAGTCGATCTGGTTAAAGGGGGCGTGGCAGCCTATGGCAACATCGATTTTGAGGTAGCTACGACAGCCGCGCAGTGGGCAGAAGTCGCGAGTTCGCCAGCAGTCAGCCGCAGAGGGACCAAAGCCCATCGTCGGCAAGTAGACAGGTCAACCTTAGGGCGTCGGACATGACTATAGCAGAAGACAGGTGCAAAGCTAAATAAGTCCATGTCATCTGGTTCAGACACCTCAGCAGTCTGATGAAAGAAATGAGAATGTCACCGACAACTTAAATATCGTCCATGAAGTCCCCGCTTATTCCTCTTCTTTTTCTTCGTCGGCTTTTAAAGCGGATAATGACTACAAAGATAAGGCTTACTGGAATGGCCATTGATGGCTCATAAGTCAGCATCAACCAGACACATCCAATCCCAGGTTTGCAACCACCGAGGCCCAAGATCGCGTTCTGCTAGTTTCTAGCCCAAAGCCCTAACCATTGAGTCACGGGCTCGTTGTCCTCTCGGTTGTATTGGGGCCTACCGGTCGATAACAGGGAAGTACTGATAATGGATTCGAGTGACAATCCGAAACGTCGGGCCAATAAATGTCTTGTTCCAGTGATTGCATCTTCGTCTTCTAAAGAAGCAGTAGTTGATATTATCATCAAGTTTCGCGATTTCTTAGTCAACTGCTATACATGTTCGATTATAACTCCCTGATGCTTTGACGCTCCTAGCATGCTTGTCTCTCCTCTAGGATGACGAACACTGCATCAACATACTCCAAACATTCTCATCAGCCAAAATCCGAGTCAATCGTTTTTCTGCATTCCAGTCGTTGCATGAGCCAGGTGGACGGGTGATTGGTTCAAAGATAGGCCTCCTGGGATAGCATCTATCCCGGGCCTGCATTCCACAATGGAGGCTGGATGAGCATTACTACTAGCGCAAAGCGAGCATTGATTTAAATGGCGAAGGTATATGCCTCAATCTCGGTCTACAGGCTCACTTGAAGTAACAAACCATAAACTGGAATTTGAGTTCTCTAAAGAAGGAAATACTGGTAGTGTCTGCGAGAGTCTTAGCAGTTGATGCATCACATTGGCAACGACCGGGTGAAGGGCCCGTTTGGAGGAAGCTTATATTGTTTTCTGTGGTCTGGAAGAGACAAGCATCCTAGGGGCGTCAAAGCATCAATGAGTGCTAGTCAGACGTATGTAACAATTAATTGAAAGATTGGAAAGCTTGCTGATGACATCATCAGCGTGTCCCTCATCTTCACCACTCCAAAGCTGGTTGCGACGTGGTGATGGCGTGGAGGCGCGAGTCCATTTGGATGGAGAACGACCATCCAGAGGCATGCGACAAATAAGTTCTGCCAATCTCATTCTAGGATCAACAAATCAATCCAACGACCTTGGAGGACCTCTGCCAAAATCGGTCGATCTGGAGAATAACAGTGAAGACTGAGACAGCAATCCTCGAGGCCAACCGGATCGGCGTTGCCAAGGCCAGGCGCTACGAAATCACAACCCCAACACCCACTTCCTTCCGACTTTCAACACCTTTCATCAGATAGGACACCAAATCCCCTTTCGTATTCCATTCTAGGATTGCATCCTTCAGACAGACCTCTAGACCAAGATCAGAGTATTTGCTTTCGCCATTTAAATCAGTGCTCACTTTGGACTGTTAGTGTCCTCTGGACGTTCAGCAACTAAAGTACCTCAAACAGCAGTTTTGTTCACTTAACCGCGATTATGGAATGCAGGCTACAAATGCATACTGCCGACCTCTTTCTAGGATCAATACACACGCACACGGCAGTGTCAAAGCACGTCGGCGTACTGGGTGAGGTGGGGGGGGGGGGAGATAAGAACTGTAAAATGTGACATGTAAAGAGTAACCAATATTTCCCAGTGTTCGGACTATCTCATCACTGCCTGCAATAAATAGACTCTCCTCTTAACATCAACCCGTCCTGAACGTCCTCACGTGGCACTTGCTTCCTCTCGAAGAGCTCAGGTTCTCTAAAACATCTCCACGCCTCCTATTCAAGAGTCTGTTTTCACTGTTCTGTCCATAAATCTCTGTTATTTGTTAGCGATGTCAATGCGGAGTCTGTAAGTATTAATATCATTAATATGATGGCAAGGATTGGGTGAAGGCCCCCAAACATCTGCGGCATACAAACAGTACCTACTATACTTATTTGAGTTGGTTTTATTCCGACACGATTATTTCGCTTTGGTGTTTCATCGTACAAGGTTAGTTCGTCTGTTGTTGACAGTCTGATGAATTATCTACAATGACCTCTGCTCAGAGAGTTGAGAAGCGATCGTTGTAGACACCTGATGTTTATTTTTTAATTGTCTGCTTAATTTCAGTTCCTATATGTCAGTTCATTAAAACTTTTCCGCCCGAAAAACTATGCATGCATAGGTCCCGCCCGTAAGACAGGCGGGTCGTGTGTGTGTGTGTGTGTGTGTGTGTGTTTGAGGGCCTTCACCGATCGTTGCCGTGGCGAATGGTGGGCTGTAAATTCATTAGAAATTGGCGTATTTTCTCCTAGTTGCTAAAGCCTGGTCGAGCATCCTAGCCCTAAATATCTTTGCCGTTTATCGGACATAATTGTTTTGCCTGCAAATGCAACATATCCTCTAAACGAGGGCTTCTAACTACGCCAATAAAGTGGCAGTAATCTAAGAGTCGAACTTGACTGATGACGTAATCATCGAGTGGGCAACAAACAAATAGCGTGAATGTGCATGTGGCCGTTGGTGTCATTTCTTCAAAATGTTAACGTGTGCTCGAACATCCTCGCCCTAAATATCCATCCGTTTAATCGACACAGTCGTTTAGCTCGCATCTGCACCAGATCGGGTAATTATTCTAGCTAATAAAAGCATTAGTAAAAACGCCAAATTCATAAGGACATAAATGAGGAAGAAGTCATTGAGCCAATTCGAAACGCCCATCATGAATGCGAGAGCTGTCACTTCGTCGATGTGGTTGTGTGGTAAATACAACCTGTTCACACCGCGCAGATCCCTGTTTGCATCGTCCATTTTTGCTGCCTTCGGTTATGGATTCCAGAATGAATCAAAAATATCGGATAAACATTGTCTTTGTTGCACTCCCTGGAAGACAAGTGTCGCGGGAAAATTTGTTGTTTTGCACATCGATAGTTCTGCGAAAAATCAGTTGACTCTATAACTTTATGTTTCCCCTAAGCAACCCATTTGTCCTTCAGGATAACGCACAGAACGTCGACAAATGAGCATTTGCCTGGTTATTCCTAACCTGTATACAGAGTCCACAAAGAAGCACGTGCCTCTCTGAATTCCTGCAAGACCAAATACGTCTTTAATCAGTCATTCCAAATGCTGGCACTAATTAACCTTTCGACGTTTGCAAATGCGAAATCGACAAATTGGTTTTCCTAGCTTATGAGAAGAGTAGTCGGTTTTAATTAAAGGACGTTTATTTTTGGCATGCGACAGATGGAAGGGGTTCCAAGTTAACATCAAAAATGCACATGTTTACATGCGACTGCTCACAGCCCCAACAATCCTGTTAAGAGTTCTTAGTGGACTCTTCGACGACCACATCCAAGATGTCAAGTCATTGCCAAAATCAAGTGAACCTGCTGGTGCAGCAAGAGTCTCCATGGTATTTCCTGGGTCTTCAAATTCACCTACAAATCGTGAGTAACTCTGATTATGTTTGTAACGAATCCGAGACAGGAGATGAGGTCAGAATATAAAAAAATATTTGGTAAGATATGGTTTAGTAGCCCCACCTGATGAACACAATACTGTTGAGATTAGGGTTAAGGGTTATGGGTAAGAGCTTAGGATCGGGGGTTGTAGTTAGGGGCTAGGGTTAGGAATAGGGGTTATCGCATCTGTTTCTCAACCATTCAAAGCACAACCGCGCATTACCAATAGCTTTTCGTCTGCATACAAATATTTGATCTTGTCGCTTGTGCGTTATCCGGTCCCACATGGGTTTGTTTTCTTCAGGTGGGGCTACATATCCGCATTTGATCCAATATTCAAAAGGAACCTAGGAGTTTTGGCTCCATTGTTGTTGTAAACAAACAGATTGAAATTCATACCAAATTATTTGAAACTGGGAATGAGAACTTTCAACCTATAAATAGTCCAGCAAGGATATTTAATAAAACTATATACTTAGTTTTACGCTACTCCAGTTCAAAAATGGTAAACAGTACCGAGAGCAAAAACGGTGTCGGCGCAGGTCAGAAGAGAGAAAGCAGAGCGAGGCTTGTTCATCGAAGCGAGTTCTGTCCATTGGCCCAGAGGTGACGCAGTGTCTGGCAGCGAAAAGACCTCCACAAAATTGACATCACATGCTCCGTCCCAACCGCCGGCGTCAATTATTCTTCCTCTGAAGTGTGCTGCCGCGAGGTATGCTCGTGCATGCCTCATGGGGGCTGCCGGTAGCCAAAAGTCTGTGGTAGTAGCTGAGGTCACCTTTTCTTGCCAGTCTGCCTGTAGATGGCAGAACTCCATGGAAGCACTCACGGAGTCGTCCTCTTCACCTCCAAAAACGAAGACGCGATTGTCGCCGGGTAAGGACACAGCAGCCGGGGCGTCCCTTGTCTTCCGCAGATCGGGAAGTTTATACCATCTGTTGGGGGCGTGCGATGAGGATGGCACACAGGAGTGAGAATAACAGCGATTTTTACGAAAATAACCAAAAGGCATCACGAGTGTTCTCACCTATCTTGATTGATGTCATACACTTCACAACAGGCGAGGTGTGTCCAGGTTTCTCCCTCCTTAAACGATCCTCCAAAGACGCCAATCAATGCCTTCTCTCCTGAATCCTCGTCTCCGACATCCACTCCCACGACTGCGGCTGCATGATCTCGACGTCGAAGGGCGAGGGACGCCCGGTTGCGCCAGCGCCGTTCTCTCACGAGGAACTCGTCAACACGCGTTGAGCCAACCTCCTCCGCAGTCTGTCCTCCAACTATGAAAATGCTCTCTTCCGTAAAGTCGTGGAAGAAGGATATAAAATATCAGTGAGATATAGGCAGAAGACTTTAAAAA
>CACRXP010000148.1:1142483-1203498 GCA_902702965.1 Spirometra erinaceieuropaei
GTAGGAGTAGGAGAAGAAGAAGAATAGGCTGGAAGAGGAAGAGAGCGATTGTTGTTGTTGTTGTTTCGGTTTTGGCTGTTTCGACCGTGTGTTTTTTGTCTGCGGCCACGGCCAGCCTACAGACAGCGTGGTTCCCAGCGATATTTAGGGCACCTTTTCTAGCCCCCTCCCCCTCGCGGGGGCAGGCAACGCATCCCTGAACAGGGCTGCCCGGTTATCCCAGACGGCTGCCGGACTCCCCTATGGGCCACGACTTTTTGTTAGTGAGAGAACGACCCGAATTAGCCTGGGACCTTGGTGGTGAGGTGATGATGTGATGGAGTGAAGTAGGAGAGAGCATACACACTAACTAACGCTAGGGGACTTAGAACTAGAGTGGACAAGCAGGCACAGTCATCAGTCAGAGACAAAGTGAGGGCACCACACAAAGTCAAGCACCGTAACACCTAGCTATTAGTAGAGAGTGGCATAGACTGACGGACAGACAATCGCAGCAGGCATCGTGGGTGTCGTTTAGCTATTGACAGACAGACTAGCATATAAAGGGCAGGCAGCAAGCACAGCGTACGACGCGGAACTTCAACAAACAAAGGAAGAAACAAAGCAAGCGCGCTTACCTGAGGGGAAACTTACCTGGTGGCCGCTTACGATGGTCCAGGCAGAGCCTCGTCTCGACAATGTCGACGCGAAGATCCATCCGGCCAGCGCAGACCACAGTACCGCGCGTGCAGGTGCACGCACGGATACCCTCACCTGGTTTAGCCCGCCGGTCGAGACGGTTGCCCGGGGTGTGGCCGCTGAGCAGAGCCCAGCTACGTGGAGCCACAGGTGAGAGTTAGGTGCCAGCAAATGGACGCTAGGCGTAGTCTCACCTGCAAGCAGGTGAGCGACCACTACGACCATCACGTGGACCCACCGCTGACACCCCTACACCCCAGACACACACACACACACACACACACATCTTCCGTAAATTTTGCAATTTGAGGAAGGGCCCACTTCAATTAAACAATTTATTCGCAGTTGCGAGTGCGGGATTCTAGTCCGTGTGTCATTGTCTCGACATCCATATTCACGTGTGCACCAGAAAGTCTCACCATAAAGATGAAAAAGCTGCGCGTCAAGTGAGACTGCCTCAGTTCGCTTCAAGTACAGTAGGTGGGCTAACTCATGAAATGTCAACCGAAATTTCGAAATACGTTTTCGTTTCGAAAAGATTAATTAAGTAAAGTTGTTAAACTAGTCAGTCTGCAACATAATTCTATAAGATTTCAGTTACCTCAGGATGCCGGCTTTCGAATAAACTCCGTTCCGGTTGCATACAAAAACTATACTGTATAAAAGTGACTACTTAAGTGGCATAAATTTTTCTCATCGATTTTCGATGCCCCTAAATGTCCAATTATATTTCATGGAAAACATGGATTTAAAATTTTCCTTCCTTTGCTCATTCGGTAGAAAATTACGTCTTCTTCTAATTTTATACTCGAAGGAAGGATATAATTCGGTTTTCAAAAACTTTTCTAATTCCCGAATAATTTTGAACCCCGACCTGCCGTTACACTTGGATTCAGGGTTTCCAACCTACAAGCCGTATATTTTCTGCGTACGGAAAACCACACATTTCTCTACGGCAATAAAGGGGGACTATATAGGGTTCATAAAATTTGTCAGTGGATTTGATTAATATTGTTAAATTTACAAGCCACATTAGTAAATGCAGAGACATTAGGTTTATGAACGGCAATTTCACGGTATGTAAAAGTCCCACAATTAGAAACATTTTTTAAACCGAATTATACCCTTCTTTCGAATATACAGTTGAAAGAGGACGTAGTGTTCTGCCGAATGAGTGAAAGAATGAATATTTTTATATATGTTTTCCGTAAAATGTAGTTAATTTTTTAAGGGTATCGAAAAGCAATGAGAAAAATTCATGCTACTTAAGCAATCAATTCTTATAGAGCGTAGTTTTTGCCTGCAGCCGGAAGGAAATTCATTCGAAAGCCGGCATCCTGAGGTAACTTAAACGATCCCTTGTGTATGAAGACACGTTTCAAACTTTAGTGAAAATTCCTTGAGGTTTGGCCCCAGATCTAACTTGATGCAAACTGGTTTTGTTGGTACGAAGCCGCAAGCTCACCATAATCAGAGGAAGTCAAATTTCTACCATGGTACAAATATGCATAGTTGAACTGACGTAATGTGCAGTCCGAGCTGATATAATGAACTAGACAAGACGTGACATGAAGTTGTATCCGTGATGTTTCAAGCTGCAGACATTAGCCGATCGACAGACGAAATGAATAAAGAAGAGTTATAATTGAAGAAGAAGAAGAGTCGAGCACCGGAACACTTCGTTTATTATCCTGAGCTTTCAGACTCGTACAGGAGTCCATCGTCAGAGGTAGTGGTAGAAACAGGACAAGCGGCAGTTATAAGGCACGTAGGCCCAATCATCGACCGACGTCGCACGACTGGAGGTGACTACGAAGGGCTCTGTACGCCGGCGCAAGATCGATAAATCGATTGACCGAGTTCTCATCCGAGGCCCAGGCTTCAATCAATTCTCGGCCTGTTTTGTTTCCGGCGTGGGCGACTATTTTGGTTGCTGCGACGTCAAACTCGTGACCCATTTCGTAGGTGTGGACGGCCACTTGTGATAATGCGTCGCCTCGCCGCACAGCCAGCCTATGTTCGAGTATGCGCGATCCCAGCATGCGTCCAGTCTGTCCTGTGTAGTTACAAGGACAATTTTGACACGGAATGCGATACACTTCTCCAGATTGCTCTTCAGGTTTTAACCGGTCTTTGATTTTCATGACCCTGTTGCGCATGGTGGCTTTGGGGCGGTGTGAAATTCCAACACCTAGCTCCGCAGCAATGCGCTCGATCGCTTCTGAAACACCCTTGATGTATGGCAGAGAATGACATATCGTCGGTGGTGTTGATGTTCGAGTTCTCTGGTGGCGACCGCGTAGGCAGCGACTTATGAATGCCCTCGGATAGCCATTTTGCACAAACTGGTCGCGGAGATAACGGGCCTCACGTGCTCTGTCCTCCGGTTTGCTGCAATGAGTTTGGATCCGTTTGAAGAGCGTCTTCACGCAGCTTCGTTTGTGAGCCACCTGATGGTTGGTGTGAAAACAGAGAAGCTGTGTGGTGTTTGTTGCCTTCCTATAAACAGTCGTTTCAAGTTCACCGTTAAGGTTTCGTCTGACGAGCACATCAAGGAAGGGCAACTGCTGCTCCTGTTCTTCTTCCCTCGTGAATTTTATATCCGGGAAGACTGTGTTGAGTAAGCTGTGGAAATGTTACAGCATGTCCTTCTTTACGATGACGAACGTGTCGTCAACGTAACGTCGCCAAAACACCGGTTCATGTCGGAGGAAGACAATCTTTTCTACCTCCTGTAGGACCAGTTCTGCCACCAAACCGGAGACCAGTGAGCCCATTGGTGTTCCCTTGATTTGTTCAAAGGTCTCTCCCGCAAAAGTGAAGAAAGTTTGTTGGCAGAATTCAAACAGCCTGATTAGGTGTTCAATTTTGAGGGCATTCTGAGTCTCATCGTACGCCTCTTCAAGTCTCTTGCGCAAGACTTCGCGGGCCACGTTTGGTGGGATGGATGTGAACAACGACGTCACATCGAAGGAGACCATGATTTCGTCCGATTGAATTCTACGACCTCGGAGGTCTATGAGGAATTGAGAGGCTGATCGAACTGAGGTAGTCGAATGGCCTTGGAGGAACTTCAGTTTTGAGTACATCCACTTTGCCAAATTGTAGGTGGGGCTGCCTTTTATGACAACGATTGGCCGCAGTGGGACATTTGCTTTATGGATTTTTGGCAGACCATAGAATCGGGCTAAAGCCGTGTCAGTTGCCCTCATTTGGTGCCATTCATTCTCCGTGATCACATTTTTATGTTGGTATTCTCTAAGCAGTTTACTCAGCCGATCTGCCACTGCTTTGGCTTGTGACTTCTGTGCTGGTATGTAAAATTCTCTGTCATCAAGAATGGCTTTAGCTTTTTCATTATTGTCTTCTCTATTCATCACGACGGTTGATCGTCCGTTGTCAGCAGGTAGAATGATAATGCTGTCGTCCCTCCTCAGTTCCCTCATAGCCTTTGACTCACTCTGCAAAATGCATTTGGTTGGTCTGTGTGTCATCAGCAAGGAGGTAAAACGCTGTCGGACGGAGTGTTTCATGCCGCTTGTCCTGTTTCTGCCACTACCTCTGACGATGGACTCCTGTACGAGTCTGAAAGCTCAGGATAATAAACGAAGTGTTCCGGTGCTCGAATCTTCTTCTTCTTCAAATATGCATACACCTGGAACTCGAAATTTCGCCTTCACTCATGAAGAGTTTTAATTATTTGATCGACGATACCGGGGTCGTAGGGGTTACACAAGCAAAATCTTCTTGACTGTCGGGGGTGCGTTCAACGACGCGATGTGTTTCGGTGAGGCGGCACAGGCGATTGCGCCCCATTGTGTTGAAGCGACAGCTGAATAATGAATCACTAAGACTTCGGAGCAGCAGATATAGAATGGTGGTTGCTTGTTTAGAATGGGTTCGGCAGGCCAGTGAAAGGTGCACACAGACTCCCAGAAAGCGTCCAGATCGATAGTGTTGCACGTACGGCGGATGCTACCTTGAAGACGATGTGGATACCAAAGGACGAATTAACTGGCGGGAATACAAAAAAGCGGGAAGATGAGTTTCTGCTGCCTTGTGGCCATGTCCAACATTCAAAGCGGTCTTCGACAAAGTCGATCCGATATCCGTTGGACTAAAACGGTCGATACAAGCGGCCCGATTCCCCTGAAACAAACCGGTTTGTTACTCCGATCGTGGACAAGCCAGTGCTCTTTTTACGTGTTGCAATATCCCTAAGAATGGCTCACATCCTTTGCGGTCAAAATGGGGAACTATTCGAGAGCATTTCGTCTACGTACAGCCCCTGCGTGTTCGCTGGCCTCACGGGTCAAATCAACGAACAAATGCTGGCCATCCATCGGCTTGACGTTCTATCCGACGTCTTAGCGAACGCACTCGAAAGTGGCCATCGTGTCAATTGGGACGATAATTAAGTAGTTTCCAAGACCAAAACAAAGTAGGCGCGGATATTTCTGGCGGTCTCACATTAACACAGGCGGTATCAGCTGTCATATCGACTGCCAAGATCAGCTACGAAAGTTTGCTTGCACGGCTCACTGGCCCCCAACTTCCAGCCTAAATCAACGACCGTAAATACATACCCATCTGCTCGGAGCACCTCTGAGCCGCTATCCCCTTCAATCTCCGTGGGGACGAATCGCATTTGTACACGTTCATCCGTGTCACCTATGCTATCAATGGTCAAACCCCCTCACCGATTAATTCCGCGATATAGTATTGCGAGTAACATTAAATATTGACCAAAATAACTGTATGCATTCTCGGTAAGGATATGATATGCAACCCCACTGCAAAGACCACAATTAACTACAACCTCTTCCCGCCAACCGTAGTCGTGCCTGCAATGGGTAACCCTAACACCTAACCCGTAATCTTTTGGGGCAGACTCAAAATTACCCGAAACCCCAACTCAAATCTCAAATCCCTACTCCAAACCCTAAACCAAAAACCCCAACCCTAGATTCAACTCCCTAACTCAAGCTTGGCAACCATGACCCTAAGAACAACCCAAATCCTAACATTAGCCCTAACCAGAGCCGTGTCCATAACTGCAACCTTGAAGCAACTACGGCCAAATTTAACGTCAATGACGCTAATGAAGGTCAAAATACGCGTATCGCATCACCCCTTTTGCGACCTATTGCCGGGCAAACCGTTATGAGCTACATCTGTTTAAAGAAGATAAGAAGGTAGATTTTTGAACACCCACCCAGGAGGGTTGCATATCAAACTAATAACTATGTAACCTCTCAACCCTGAGTATTTTGGCAAAAACTGTCCATACCGAAAAGCCATTATTAGAGGATTCTGATCAAACTACGTCCATTTAAATCAGAATTGCCAAAACTTTCATCTCTATCCTCCACCCCATCAGAGTTTGAGTTTTCTCCAAATTGTAGACCCCATGTCATAGTTGGTTAATCCTTCTGACGCTACTAATTATTCAAAGGGATTTTCAAGAAACATTAAATTCCTCACAATGCGTACACATTACAATCTATACGTGGATTTCATGCAGTCATAAGCATTATTTGGGGGAAATTGTAGTGAAAGGTGAAAGTGCTGTAATCCTGAAAGACGGCACAAATCACTAAAATTTTATAATAGGCCACATTTGCACGAAGCGAAATATATATCATGTGGTCGGGAAAAATCTGGGTGATTAGCACTGTCTAATGTTTCCTGCGGCATTAGATTAAGTAAATGGTGGAGGGACGCTCACCGATCGTTCTTACGGAACTCACTCATTCCATTGTGCCTTCCGGGTTTTCTCGAGCCCAACCAACAGCCGCACAGCGGCGCATGATGCAGGCAGAAAGTTATTACTGACGAAACCAAGGGAGACCGGAATGGCCATTTCTGACTTATTAGTCGTCGTCAGCCAGTCATACCCAACCACGAAGTGTGGAGCGCCTGGGACTCGAACTTCGCGACCTGTTAGTTAGAAGTCCACGCCTCTAACCACTAAGCCAAGGGCCCGTTGCCCTGTCGGTTTCGATCGGGAATATACGATGGTAGGAGGGGCTCGCTTCGGGTTGGGTATGACTGGCTGACGACGGCTAACAAGCCAGAAATGGCCATTCCAGTCTCCCTTGTCTTTGTCGATAATGACACACTGCCTAAACAGAATCATCTTAATTGCCAGGGGTGCATCCAACATTAGCCTGAAGTAGATGACATATCACGTGATCATGAGAAATCCTGGCGCTAAACATTGTCTGATGTTTCTAGCAGCATGCTATATTAAGCAAAATTACATCAGTCTACTCACCTCCCACGACAGTGTACGAGGCACCCCAGCGCAGTTCCATATCAGCAACACGTTCTTCCTCCTTTAGGTTCGAATCGAGACGCAAGACAGACCACCTCTCTTGATTTTCTTCCTTTCCAAATATGAAGAATGTCTGAGGTGGCCTCACGCCACGACCATTTTGGTTAAAGGGACAAGTCCTCTTATCCCTGTCTGCAGCTCCGATCCACTGCTCAACTAGAGCCATAAGCCGACTTCCATAAAAAAAATAACTAGGTTGAACGGCATCTGCTTACCCGCATCCGGGGCCATCTGTAAACATTGGATGACGCTCCAATATGCTCTGGCGGAACTCGACAGTCGTCTGATGCCATTGGACCTCCTTCAGCATAGTCGGAGCATGCATCTTCAGCCTCGCATCATCGACCACTTTACTATCGCATACCCAACGTGAAATGGCTCCAAAAACTTGTTTCTCAGAATTTACTGGCAGATTATCGCTTCGAAGTAACGTGAGCACAGTGTCTGCCGGCAAGCGAACAAAAAGATCACTATAGATGAAACTCTCAAAACTCTTCCTCATTTGGTCGACGCAAGCCTCCAACAACAGTCTGACATTCAGAGACCTGGCAAAGTCCCAAGTGGTTGCCAGATTTTCGCTGTTGACACTATCGGAGAGGGGTTAGACAGGAACAACCGGGGAATACTTACGTGTTGGCCATAAATTGTGCTGCCCAATTCTCCAGCACTGAAAGCTTAAACAGTCTGGCTAAGTAAAAAATGCCCTTCACACTTGCTTGCGTCATCTCTACTTGACCAGTGTATGCATAATGCACAAGAGACGTTGCGAGGCTAGGAAATGCATAAGCAGTCGGGCCAAATCAAAGAACGGATAGAAAGCTTACCTTAGAGGTACTGATGGCCATTTCAGGACTGGAATGTCTTCCCCATGGGGGCCACTCAGAGATGCTCGCAAAGAGGGAATGCGAGCTGCAAGTATTATTCTGTGTGCGTGGAGCAGTGCACCATCTTTCACCTAACACGAACATGTCACTGTGATGAGGGGAGCTACCTCAATGGTGAGGTCTTTAATCTCCTCGGCAATACGAATTTCGTTGAGTGTAGGGCAACTGCGAACCAGCGGAAATTCGTCTTCGAATAATTTTGCCTGTGGGAACGCCATGTCAGATCGTAATCGGAGCAGGAGCGATGTAAGGCCGTGATCGTTGCTTTTTAATGCGTCACCACAGTTTACGATCGCATGTACGCACCGAAGACCTCCAGGTCCTGATTGGTAGATTACAGCGAGCGAATATTGTGCGAATTGGATCGAACACCAGTTTGCACAGTAACGGTGTCGAATGGTTAGGTAGGAATCTGTTACTTTTCGCCGTGATGCAAGGATTGAATGCTTTCATTGGTAAAGGAAGTGTGGCAGTTCTGTCAGACAAGGCCAAACTATCTGGAAAGCGATTGAGGCCTGTGTTGATTTTGAAATAGCCTGTCGTGTGCGCTTTCAACGACAAATCCATGGGCAGGAATAGAAGTATAGGCGATGGATTTGCGCTCGATGTTCGCTAATTGATTAAGTCTGTGAAAGCCGTATGAGGACTCAGATGAACGGCGAGGACAGACCTCGATTTACGGGCAGATGTGGATTTGGTCTTCTCAGCGTTGATGGAGAATCCAGTTGATTTAGGGGTCTAATGTATCCGCAATACAGCGTTCTGTGAGTCAACATATATTTATGCTATCGGGATGGTGTGCTTACTACAGTCCAGGACCGTCTTTGCACTGAGACCAATTCGCGAACTCAAAATAACAGATATCTTACAAAATCCCAGGCAACGATGCATGCAAACAGGATAGTGTGCACGTTTTAACCTTGTTCCACACCAGACCGAATGCCGAACAAGTGGGACAGCTCATTACGGACCAGAGCTCACGCAGTGCTAGCATGATAGCAAACTTTCTCACAGGTGATGGATTGTGGCAGCATTCTGTCTGCTTTTAGTATCCGTCACAGTGATCCACAACTAACGACAGAAAACGCCGCACCGAGGCAATACAGTAGACTGTTGTGGTTTACTGGTAGTCATGAATTCGTTGCACAGATCGTACCCCAACCTGGTTGTCTCTCTTCCTCCAGTCAGGGACACTGAAAAGGCTAAAAACGCGACGAGGAGCATTTCAGTAGAACTGGTCGCAGGCCTCACTGATCCTTCTCCGACAACTCTCCTTGATCAAAATCCCGAATCGGAACTGAACAGCAAGGGCACACTATCGACGAGGATTTGGACAGAAATGATCGGGAAATATGTGCGTGTTAGTCATGAATTGCGCCTTCGAGCACTGGAAACCTCAATATTCTTGCTGACGAAACAAATCCCATCGTATTTGCTTGCTTCATCTTTACTTGACCGGTGTATGCTTAATTCCTTAGAGAAGTTGTAAGGCTAGGAGATGTTTAAGCAGTAATAAAGATCAAAAAACATACGGTGGACCCGCAAAGAAGAAATGTAAGCCGTTTGTATTATTTCGTGAGCATGGATTCGAGCACCATCCTAAACCTAACACAAAAACGTCTGCGTGAAGAACAGTGACGTCATAGGAATCCGCTTCTATGATTAGGTGCTTAATCCCCCTGGCAACGTTAATTTCATAGATGTTTTGGTAGATTTTGAATAATTCATATTGACCCAACTGTGAAAAACTCGGCGCCTCGGTGGGATTCGAACCCATGCAGTAAGGGGAAGGCTTTAGTAAAGCCAACGCTCTAAGCACTTGAGCTACGAAGCCCCGCCGGACGACGCGAGTTTAATCACATTTGGGTCAATTTACCCGCCCAATATGAATTATTCAAAATCTGCCAAAACATCTATGAACTACGTGAGCCTGGTAGACATCTGGTGGATTCTAAGTGAATTACCTGGGAAATCCTGCTTGGGCAGTCAACCTACTGTATCAGATTTGGTGGATTTCAGACGTTGTAGTAGGTTAGGCGGGTGACTTGACCCAAATGTGATGAAACTCGCGTCGTCCGGCGGGGCTTCGTAGCTCAAGTGGTTAGAGCGTTGGCCGTACTAAAGCCTTCCCCTTAATGCGTGGGTTCGAATCCCACCGAGGCGCCGAGTTTTTCACAGTTGGGCCAATAGGAATGTAAATTTCGTTGAAGTTCGGTTTCGATCGAGTGGCACTGTCACCGTCTGCTCCCTCGATCGCTTCCGGTTTGTCATTCTCCCTGTTAATTCGTTGCTGGGACCTCATGAGGCTTGGTACTAGCCTTGCGAGAGCTCAAAGCCAACCAACGCTGATTGGCTGTGGACGGACAAAGGTCACAGAGAGCGAGGACGCACACATCGTGCTGGCGGGTAAGAACCTCATCGGCAGACAGGGGCACAGTAACATGCCGGAAGAGACAGGTTGCGGCAACTGCTTGCTGAGCCTCCGGTACGCTCTTTCACATCACTAAAGCTTGTCCAGTACAATCCATCTTCCTTGACTTATGATTTGGAAATCTCCGCGCTGTCGTCCACTGGAAACCCTCGCGTCTGCTCTCCAGCTCGATAGTTGGTGACTCCTTAAGAACGGCCATTTTCCTCTTTCCAGATCTGTGATACAGTCAGGCGCTGGTAGAAAACAACTTTCTGCCGAAATTGTCGCATATTATGGCACCTACATCCGACATTCTCTCGGCCGCACAACTTACTCAGATGCCCCAACAACTTATGGAGATGCACGGTTCTCCCAAGCA
Source organism: Spirometra erinaceieuropaei (assembly GCA_902702965.1). Taxonomy (NCBI): domain Eukaryota; kingdom Metazoa; phylum Platyhelminthes; class Cestoda; order Diphyllobothriidea; family Diphyllobothriidae; genus Spirometra; species Spirometra erinaceieuropaei. The sequence goes on from CACRXP010000148.1 coordinate 1,153,172, forward strand.
ATCACTTCTCCTCCCCTCTACCACTTAGGTTTCTCCCGAGTATTCCCTCGGGTACCTGAAGTATGAGATTGCGAATTCTGCCCACGGCATGGCTTCTCTTCAAAAGCAGACAGTCTGCTTATGATCCCGGAGTTCGTCAAATTCATCTGCCCGACATGTCCAGTCTACATTTCGTCTTGTTTCAACACTGTCGCCATCTGCAGGTATCACATTACTTTTGTTGCCAAAGCGGGTTGCTGCATTTCTCCTGTTCCTTCACCTTCAATCGGAACAAACGGATAAAACAGGTCGGCCCGAATGTCAGTCTGGCCGATACCCGTAGCATTTCTGACCCAGGTCGACCTTTTACTTCTGAGACAACCAGAGTGGCAGATGATTCCTGTTTGATGCTGATGCTCAACCGAGTGTCACCCCTCTCACAGCAGCCTCTTTCCCCAGGTTGCTTACACCTAGCCAACTGCAACTTTCCGTACTCGCTCCTCCTCCTCCTGCTCCTCCTCCTCCTCCTCCTCCTCCTCCTCCTCCTCCGGCGTCTCTTGCCCTGGGTCCCTGTTGAAGCTGGTGTCTCCTGTGCCGTCTGCGGTTCAGACGACTACGTCGGTTTCTATCTTGGGCGGCTGCCTTTCGCCCTCTCCACACGAACACACCATCAAGCCCAACTTCCGGGGTATTTCTTCCTTCAAGACTTCCCGCAGGCTTGCATCTCAGCTCCTCGACAAGTATTCTGGCTTCACTCCTACCAAACTTAAACTTCTCTGCTCCAGCGCACGACATTGTTCATCACATCTGAAGCACTGACCCTCCTGTATTTCCTTGGCTCCGCTGTTTCGTGCCTGTACGTCTTGCTGCCGCAAAGGCCGAGTCCGAGCTTCTGCAGATGGGCATCATTCGTCAGTCGGAAAGCTCTTGAGCCTGGCCTCTGCATATGGTTACCAAGGCTGCCACTGGCGACTGACGTCATTGCGTTGACTGATGGGCCTTAAACAACATCATCCTCCCGGACCGCTACCCTGTTCCACATATTCAGGACTTTGCCGGTACCCTGCTCGACAAGTTCAGAGGTTTGTTCAAAGTGTGCTACATGGCCTACCCTCTGTCAACGTCCTTGTTGACGACCTGTTAGTAGCCAGCTCCTCCCTCAAATAACACATGGAGCATCTCGCAACGGTATTTGGCCACTTCCAGCAATTTGGCGTTATTTCCAACCCGCCACTGTGTGTTTGCGGCTTCCCCTCCTCGAATATGTCGAACACCTGGTTGACTGTAACGGCATCTACCCTCTTCATGTAGAGGTCGCGGTCATCAGAAAATTGTCGTCTCCCACTTCCAAGCGTCAGCTGTAGTGTTTTCTTGACATTGTTAATTTCTATCGTTGGTTCTTTCAGAAATGTACCAACACCATTCTGCCGCTCATTAATCTCCTCTCGGGCGCCGAAGATTCGTTCGAGTTGTCCCATCTGTCCTTGTTGCTTTTGACAAGATAGAGGCTGCCCTGAACGATGACACCCTCCTGACGCAGTCTGCACCCGACGCTCCTATTTCCCTCTCGGTTGGGGCCTCTAATATGGCAGTCGACGTGGTTCTCAGGCAGCACTTCACAGGTGAGTCCCAACTCCTAGCGTTCTCCTCCAGAAAGGTGTCACCTGTCGAGTTGCACTAAAGCACATTTGGACGGTAGCTTCTTGCCGTGAACCCCACCGCGAGACGCTTCCGACACTCCCCTGAGGTCAAGGACTTCAATATGTCCATGGGTCCCCAGCTTCTTTCCCTTGATCGTAAGCCGACTTCTGATAAACTCAACCCACTGGGAGATCCGCCAACCGGACTATATCTCCCAGTCCCCCTCAAATGTCCGCCACATCGACGGGTCATGGAATGAGGTTGCTAATGCACTGTCAAGGTTGTGAATCGCTCATCTACAGCATTCTGTCGGCATGGATCTCATTGAGATGGCTGCCGAAAAACACCCTGTTGGTTCGGCCCGTGACAAGGACGTTTACAGACCCCAACTCCAGGACCTACCTCCAATTGCTGGAGACGGTACCATCCTCTTGGACGTCTCCATCACCTCCTACCGTCTCTCTGTGCCGCCATTCCGTTTTCACGAGGTTTTCTCCACCCTGCACATCCTATCTCACCGTGGGAGTCGAGCAATCGATAAACTGGCTTTCGAGAGCTTCGTTGGACCTGGGATACGCTAAAACCTGAATGCAGAGGTAGAGGCGTGTCTTGGTTGTCAGCGGTGTAAGGTCCAGCTGTGGCGTGCGTACTTGTGCGTTGGCAGTTCAAGACTGCTTTGCTGCGGAGCCATCATCTGGCGGCGTGCCAGGACTAGTCTCGTCACCGCTGTCGCAGGTCTGTGGCTGCTTATTTTCAAACGGCCTTCATTAGTGATCGTTCCGCCACCCGCAAGTCGTAAGCGCATTGGGTAGCCAGCAGGTAGGCTAATAAGTAGAAGAACACATCGGCTCCGTCTCACTCAAACGAACTAAGTAACCATCACGAATTAATAGCAGGACAAATTAAAAGCGACTGAAAAGGGTCGTAGATGATGGGTTCACGTAGTTACATTAGCGGTTGCAGGTGCCGAACACACGATTATCCCTACTCATGGCGTGAGGAGAAAGCTGCTGTAGTCTGGTCCTGACTTCCGAGGCGCGCCGAGATGCTCCGTCAGTTAGAAACCTCCCTGATGAAGACTTTTCGCTTCTAAATTACTTGACGATGTGTCAAGTACAGTAGGTGGGCTAACTCATGAAATGTCAACCGATATTCCGAAATGCGTTTTCGTTTCGAAAAGATTAATTAAGTATGATTGTAAAACTAGTCAGTCTGCAACATAGTTCTATCATATTTCAATTACCTCAGGATGCCGGCTTTCGAAAGAACTTCTTTCCGGTTGCATGCAAAAACTACACTCTGTAAAAAATGACTATTTAAGTAACATGAATTTTTCTCATTGATTTTCGATTCCCCCTAAAGAGTCAATTATATTTCATGGAAAACATGCATAAAAATATTCATTCTTTTGTCTATTAGGTAGAAAATTACGTCTTCTTCTAATTTTATTCTCGAAGAAAGGGTAGAATTCGCTTTTAAAAAAAGTTTCTTATGTGAGATTTTTTAATATTTTGTTAGGGTCAGTTTGCCTGCGTCATCCCGATGCTAGAAAGTGCCTATGGACCCGCCACGATATTAACATCGTCGCAAAGATGTCCGTGCATCATGTATCTATCCAGCCAATCCTCCTATACTGTTGTGAACACTGGGCCAGGTGCGTAAACGACGATAGTAAACTAAAGGCGACTGAGTACCTTTAACTGAGAATCAGCCTTCGAGTGGAGTGCAGAGACTTCGTATCAAATGATGCAATACGCGCTCGTTGTGAAAACATCGAGAGGATATCTCAGGCTATCCATGAAGGACGACTGGTCTGGTTTTGACACGTCTTTCGTCTTTACCCGCCTCATGAGCTCCGTGTCACTGCTCTCGATAGGACCTCCTTGCCTACCTGGAGGCGTCGAGGCGGAGGCCGACAGAAATCGACCTGCCCTACCGAATCCCCCGCGAGGTCGACGACGACAATCACCACCAGCACCACCACTACTACTACTACTACCAGCACTAGCTAACGAACGCTGTCGCCCACCACTACCTCCAGCAACAGTATCATAGGTCTCGTGTTGACAGCAGCGACGGTGGCGCCACCGCTACCGCGAACGGCCTTTGCGCTAGCATTGCGAACTGGATCCCAGGCAGTCCTCGCTGTGAACGCATATTCACAATACGCATTCGCCTGATCAGACACCTGAGAATCCATTGCAATGCGACTGGTGAATAACTGCAAAGTGCCCTACGTTACATTTGTCACACCCGCCTCATTTACCCAATGGCATTCATCCATCGCACGAAGTTATTCGACCGTATGCACCTATTCGTGATTGTGGGATAAAACACTGCAATCCAGGGCTCGTTACCGCATCTTGTCCCGCCCCCTCCCAGACCAGAAATAAACTCAAATAACATCACTAACCACCTGTCCAAAACACGGCTCAAACAAATGGGGGCATGTTCCTGCTGTATACTGGTACATGACTTTGTTAACAGGTCGTGTTTGACACAAATAAGCGGACTATTGGTTTTGTGTTAGCTGCTGATCCTATCACTAGTTGATTGACAGGCTCAGACAGTCGACTGATGTGCAGGCGATAGAAGAGAGAGTGAGGACGACTCTGGGGAATCCATTCCCAAGGCATATCGGCGCATTCCTTACAGTAATGAATCAGACGTCTTTTAATCTATCACGACTTGTTAGAATTCGTAGTTTAGAAGATTGTCAACTGACGGGGTAATTTGGTTCTCGTGGCCACAACATTATTTGTTTACCCTAGAGACCCGATGTCTTGGTATGTCAAGAAGATTTACCCTCTCTTATTTGCAGATGATGAAATATGCAGTTAGCAGTGCTGGTGGACGTATGCTGTCCCAGACTGTAAGGCAGTGAGGGAGTGGTCAGCACGCGCAGGACAGTGCGACAGTGTGTTGCTACCGGAACGAGAAAGATGTGCCGGTTTCCACTAAGTACTAGTAACGGCACCAGAAGCGCCATGTTTTAAGTGTGGATGTGGTTGGGGTGATCTCACTCGTGGCTTGGATGGTTGCCGATTGACGGGGTAAGTCGTGCCGCGCGGCCAGTGTTGCGTATGTGTGGGGTAAGTGGGTCGAGGAGTGAGAAACAGGCTCAATGGCATTAACGCACTCTCGCACACATGAGATCCGAGCTGACCCCTTTGTGTGCAAACTTGGCACATTGTGTGGGAACCAGGTCATGGAGGCAAGCGGTTTAGATTTATTAGCCCTGGCACTCAAACCCTCAGATGGATGAGGATGTGTGCAAACCGCCCCCCCCCAAATGGGCCACGTGGTAAATGCGCTGAACCAACACGGAGGCCATATGGGATCCTGGTAGGAGTTATCGGAATGCGCACCCATTACGAGGACCAACATCTCGGGGTGCGGTTGCAGACCCAGTTGCCGGCGGACGACGCGTACATTGCGACCTCTGCAACCTTCCCTGTTGGTGCGGGTTTGACCGCGCAATCCACCTGAGACCTCCTCCGCCTCCGGTCGTCTTGACTCTGTCCTGACACCGGGTCCAGGTGAGGGAGGAGAGAGTGCGGTAGATGCTGCGCAAGTCACCATCCCTGCTTCATCTTGCTATAGAGCACACGGTGGACATCGTCGGCAACGACGGCCGAACTGGCATGTGTGCAAACCTACCACATTGTGCAGAAACCAGGTTGTGTGGGGCAGACGAAGGGATGCTGTTCAGCTTTGTTAGCCCCTGCGTCCAAACTCGCAGGTGGATGAGTGAGAAGGGAGTGCGGTAGATGCTGCAAAAGTTTGCTATTGTTACAAGCTAATTCATACGCAAGGCACCCTCCTTCGCCCAGCATGGTGCGGGGCACACTGGGGAGATCGTCTTTAGAGACGGTCGAACTATCATTCGGTCTCCGTTGCTGGTGGAGGGAATGGGCAGGGTTCTCCAGATCTACCGTCCCAAAACTCCACGTGCAAAAAGGTACAGTTCACGACATCATCCAGACCAGCTAGAACAGGTATAATTGCAGCTGTAAAAACTTACACATAATTGGCTTCTGCCCCACAATTCGATAATTATTCTATTACAATGATGGGCTCAGAAATCTGCAATATTCTGGTTTCTGCTTTGATGGGTGCTATCAACCCAAGATGCCTCAGGACATCAGGTCCTAGAACCGAGAAGGTGATGCTGAACTTCTTCAAGTTGCATTGTCAAGCTCGCTGCACAGTATAATTTAAAACAGCAAACCGTGGGAAAATGCAATGAGATTGGAAAGACAAACCAAGAATTGGTAACCCTCTGCTCGATTGCCTTAACAATTCTTCTGAAAAACACCAGAAACATCGCGAGAATTAGATGTACTCGGTGGCCTACGTCTCAGTTATGCTCATTAAATGTGCGTAACAGTAAATTAACCTACGATTTCAAGTGGTAAGTCAACACAAGTCAAGAGCTAGTGAGCTTGGTGAATTAAACTTACCCAAAATGTTCCCGGGCTGCTTACAGGCGGTAGGTCACAGGATCGAAATCAAAAAGCCCACCACCGCTTTCTCTCAACGAAACCCGAAAAGTAAATTACTCGGACATGGTTACTCATTAAATCATCGGCCAAACGACGAACACCTGTCGTAAATGTGAAAATTAACAGTATTAAAATGTGTGTGTTGGCCTAGTAACTACGGTCTATGCATACTGTAGACATAATCTGTCTAAAAAATCCGTTTGTTGGGGGGGGGGGGTCGGAGCATGAATCCGAAGCGTTGGACGAGGGGTGAAGGCCCTGGCTTGCGCCAACGCAGTTTTCTCTTCAGGAATCCATCGACACTTTTTGAAACGGACCTGGTTCGTAGACTCTTCACCAACTACGGAAATGTCCTCGTCTGTAGCGGTCTTGGCGTGAAATATCCGGTAGAGATGACATAGTAAAAAAATATTTTCAGAAAATTGTGAAATGCGCCATTGTATGCGATTGTTGAACTGCCGCGTCGTGTGTATGTGTCGACATTTATAAATTTCTTTCGAGAGCAGCCGATAGGATTGTCTAAATGAACACTGTTTGCATCCACTGTTGGCAGACGTTGCGTTTTTATCAACAGCCGGCAATTTGGTAGCACTGAGGCCTTTTTGACGCCTACTCGGCGATCTGTCTAGTATAAATGAACAAGCGGAATAATGGAAATGACTTTGTTCTATCCTGACCGAGGCAAATTAAACTCTATTCCGACGTATGACTTATTAAATGAGCATTTAAACACCGCGAACGACAGTGTCTACCGTGGGACTCGCGCAGTCGTGGGCAAAAGACGGTGGCTTGCTCGCGGATTGATCTATAACGTTAGCAGGCTTGCGTACCATACACCGCAATCTCGCCTCCTCTCCCACCTGGGTCGGTGTCAAGACAAAGTCGAGAAGACCGGAAGTGGGATCGGTCGTTCATGGCTGGTAGGGCGTGGATCCGTGCCTAGGCGTGGCACAAATATCCTGGTTCGCGCGCAAAGAAACAGCAGTTAACACAACAAGAAAGGGAGGCGGCTCACCGCCACTGAGTGGGAGGGTTATAGGCGCCACATTAAGACAGCTCGCCTTTGCTGTGATATTATTGCAAGAATAAACCTAGCCATCCAAAAAAGACGGCTGAGGTGGTTTGGGCATGTTCTCCGTCATCTAACTCAGGAGCCCAGCGCGACTGCCCTCGATCCGGCACTGTTAGCCCACTGGAGGCGTCGAAGAGTGGGGTCAACTCAAAACCTGGCTCGACACAGTCCGCCAAGACATGGAGGTAACTTTCGGACCCTCGGTATTCAGTCTCCGCCGCTGACGAAGAGGTTGGGTTGAAAGGTCTAGATCTTCTGCTGCGGATCGTCACGTGTGTAGGGGTACTGTTCGGGATATCACTGAAACCGACTAGATCGGGCATGATCGCAGCCGTACCAAGTACATTAAGAAGGAGCCATTGTAGTCTGACTCTCCGTCCTCGTTGGAGGACCAAGTTTTCCTGCCAGCTGACAGTCTTCCAGGCCACCACTTTTAGAGCACCGTGTTAGTTTAAAAACACGTCCGATTGTTTTTTTGACGAGGAAGGCGCTGAAGTTCCGAGGAAATAGATTCCCAGAGTCTTTCTCACCCTGACTTCCCTCTCCCAGGCACCAGCTGTTTGGCCGACTCGATAAGTCATCTAATGCGGGGATTGAGCATACGTAACTGGAGGTACTAAAGAGCGCGTCTACGCCTGTCATACGCGATCTGGCCTCCGCAGACACACCAGGGTTTTATAAAATGTGGGTGGCCTGCTCGGATCTCCCATTCTTATGGTGCCGTGGAGGCCACATGGAGAAGGAGCCGAAGAACACGTTCCCCATTTACGTGAGAATCCCTGTTTCGTGTCTATGGTTAATGATGGAAGGTGGGTTGGTAAGGATCGGGAGAAGGATCCCAAGCAATTTGTGGCATACAAGGAATACCTAAAGTACTTTTTAAGTGGGTTTTAGTCCGACACGATTATTCCGGTTTGGTGCTTCATCGTCCAAGGAAGGGTCGTCTGTTGTAGACGGTCTGATGCATTACCTACAATGACCTCACCTCAGTGAGTTGAGAAGCGATCGTTGTGGACACTTAACGCTTATTTTTTAATTATCCTGTTTAATTTCGGTTGCTATATGTCAATGCAATAAAACCTTCCCACCCGAAAACGTATCCACCAGTTATCTATACTTGTTCTGCCATTAATCTATGCATACATATGTCCCACCCGTAAAACCCCTATTACCACCGTTCCCGTAAGACAGGCACTTTTGGCTGGTCATGTGTGTTTGGGGTCCCTCGCCCGATCGTTGCCAGGTTAGTTTTCTTGTAGCTTATCTGATTTGGGAAGATGCCTGTTTCCCCAAAACCGGCTACGTGGTAGATACGGTGACCCGACAATATAAACAAGATCTGAGTACGTCAGGCGTTATTGGGAACGCGCGCAAATGCCCACATTTTGGGTGTTGGGGCATGAACACTTGAAGGCTCACGCCGCACCAAATGGGATCCACGCCGGCCCCTCATTCCACTGGCGTATAAAATCCTGATCGGGGTCCGTTGTGCATCAAAGGTTTGAAGGTACGCCTACATGCGGGTTTTCGTCACTGTATCAGAAGTCACAATATCGCTTGGGAGGGAGTTTCACGGTTGCACTACTCCCTGGTTAAAATTAAACTTCCGTTGGCCTAGACGCGTATATTGGTGTTTAACCGTGCACAGACAACTATGCAGGTGACTCGTCTTTGTAAGTTCGAAGAAGGCTTCGAGTTTGAGCAGAGAGTCATGGCTGCGGGCAATGCGGAATGTTTAAATCTGGTTGTACCTCTTTTGTCTATAGAATAGGTGAAGCAAATTAACCTGGATCAGCCTTTCTGGATATGATATATTCCTAAGTCCACGCACCAGTTTTTCCGCACGTCGTTGCAATTACTAGATTAGGTCGCTGTCTCTCATCAACTAGGGCATCTAGGCTGACGTTCCGTATTCTGGACGAGGTCTAACGAAGACACCGATAATCTGCGCGAACAGATCGGGAGGAAATTTTACGAAAGCACGTCTAATCTAATATTTGAATCTCGTTGACTTTGGATTGTACTTTTACAATGTTTGGGGGCAGTAATTTTTAAGTCGTCCAGCTAGCTAGGCTATTCTGCACAATCACTTCTTTTAATGGAATCCCATTTATGCAGAACTGATACTTTGGAAAAAATCACCGATCAACTTTGAATCTTACGACTAAAGATTTGGACTCAGCAAAATTTAGAAGCGCCTTGGTGGGACAGACAGCCAGTTGAGCAATCTTCTCTTGTAGTTTCTGTGCATCGTCGGGACAGCTAAATTCTTTTCAGACATTAAACACGACGACATCGCAGCCATGATCCTCAGTACAGTGGTTTATATGGATGTGGAAGAAAAGGGGACCTAATGCCGAACCCCGTGGGGCACCACTTTCTACTGATATTCATTCGGATGCCGTGGCGCCAAGAACCGCTCTTTGCAGCCCGGATGACAGAAAGCTTTTAATGTAATTAAAAACGTTGCTATGGCCTCCACCCTGTCAACTCTTTTGTGACGGTCATCGATGAGGCACGCCATCAAAAGCCTTCGTCAAGTCAAAGAAAGTTGCATCTGTTAGGCAGCTGCGGTCAGTGGCTTTTGTCCATTTTTCCTACAATTAAAATTCGCTTACAGGCATGATTAACCACGACGAAATCCGTGCTGGGCTGCATATAATAGGTTCTTCTGCTCTTTATACGTACATTACTAAATGCCTCATAATATGTCTTTCCATGACCGCGAATAAAATGCAGACTAAACTAATGGGAGTGCAGTTTTCTGGCTCCTCTCTAGACCTCTTCTTTTACATCAGGAAGGTAGGGCAATTATTTAATTCTTTCGGTAGTTCATCTTCTTCTATGGATTTTTAAAATATAATCGACACCGTCTCGTACAGTAAGTACAGTAGGTGGGCTAACTCACGAAATGTCAAGTGAAATTCCGAAATGCATTTTCGGTTCGAAAAGATTAATTAAGTAGGGTTGTAAAACTAGTCAGCCTGTAACATAATTCTATAATATTTCAGTTACCTCAGGATGTCGGCTTTCGAATGAACTTCCATTGATTTTCGATGCCCCTAAAAGTCTAATTATATTTCATGAAAAACATGGATAAAAATATTCGATCTCCCGCTTATTCGGTAGAAAATTACGTCTTCTTCCTATTTTGCACTCGAAGGAAGGGTATAATTACTTTTTAAAAGGTGTCTAATTGTGAGACGCTTTATTCCCCTGAAATGGCCGTTCATAGAACGTCATGTTTTTGCGTTTACCAATGTGGCTTGTAAAATTAACAATATGGAACAAATCCACTGCTTAATTTTATGAACCCTATATGGTCCCCCTTTAGTACCGTAGAGACATGTGTGGTTTTCCGTACGCGGAAAATATACGGCTTGTAGTTTGGAAACCCTGAATCCAAGTGTAACGGTAGAGCGGGTTCAAAAATATTCGGGAATTGGAAAATTTTTGAAAACCGAATTATACCCTTCCTTCGAGTAAAAGATTATAAGAAGACATTGTTTGCCGAATGAGCGAAAGAGTGGATATTTTTATGCATCTTTTTCTCATCGATGTACCCGGGGAGTGAAGATTATCTTCTAGGAAAAACGAAGTAGAATCTTGCTGGAGGCTGGTTGTTGACGAGACTTCGGAAGTGGAGGGATGAGCATCCTCGCCGCGGCGACGGCGGCGTCAGGGCATCGGAAGTATTTCCGCCGGTGATGACCGTCGTGGAGTTTGCGGTATGTGCGACGATGGAGGCGTTTGCAGAGGCAGTATGCGAAATTATCATATTGTATCGGGTCTGAAGATGTCTCGTGAGGCCGATCCGCTCGTAAAGTGTCAGTTGGCAGCGGTGTGGACGCGATGGGAGGGGTTTGATGTTGGTCTCGTGGTTCGGAGGCAATTGAGATTTCCGAGCCGCTCGTTTGCTTTTGGTAGCGGCGATCCGGCTGGCTTCGTAAATTGCTGTTCCAATCTTCACTATTCCTCTCTCCAGGCTGGTCTTTCCTGGGTAAGGTCCTCCGAGGTCTCCGGGTTGATTTTTAGATACTTGGGAAAGATTTTCAGAGTGTTCTTGTAACGTCCTTTCTGCCGGCCATGTGGATGAGCACAGACTTCTACAGCGTCATAGAACAGCTGCTTGGGTAGGTATTAGTCGTTAATTCTCACGATTTTACCTCTCTATTTTAATTGGATTTGTCTCAGTATGCGGCGGATGCTAAGAATTTCGGTTTATTCCAGAAAATTCGTGTAGGAGACCATGTATTGCCACCTTAGCGTCACTATTCTCCGGATACACCTGAGGTGGAAATGATTGAGTTGCCTGGTTTGTTTGGCGTTGACTGTCAATGTCTCCGCCCCGTAGATCGGTATCTTCAGAGTCAAAGCCCTGTGCATTTTCTGTTTCGCATTGAGTAGAAATCCTCATTGGTTTCGGACTGAGGACTGTAGCCGATCGAAGGCCCGGTTGGCTGTAGAGATCCGGCAGCCCAATTCTCCATCGAAATTACATTTCGGAGGTATGAAAATTTGTCCACTGATGCGAGTTGAATTCCTTTGACTTTATTATGAAACTAGCTGTATTTCAGGTTGGTCGCCAGTTGAAGCCTGACAAGAGTCTTCCTCGTGCTGATGGCCCGTCCGACGTTAGAGCAACCAGGAGCAAAGAAGTCTACACTCTGCTGTACCTCTTCCGCTGTGGTTTTATCGCGCATTCATACGCAAAAAACAGGTCGTGGACACCGTTCTTGGATGCTCTCGAGAATACTTTAGGGCGACTGATGTTGGAAAGCGTTCCGTTGATTCGGTAGTTGATGCAGATCCCCGGTTGCTGCTCACGGTAGGCGTCCATCACAATGGCGGAAAACATAGGACTGAGTAGGGCAAAAGCAAGTACGCAGCCCTGCTTCACCCCATCAGTCACCGCGAACGCTTCAGAGATTGCGTCGTTGTGCATGACGCGAACCATCTTGTGGGCATCCAGATTTTATAATTATTCTCCAGAATCCATTGAGGCTGACTGAGTCGTAGGCCTTCATTAAATCGAAGAAGGCGGTGTAGAAGTTGGTTTTCATCTCTTGACATTTCTTATTTAGTCAGCACGTTGCGGAAAGCATTTTTATGGGTCCCCGGCATCTGAGAAATTCACATTGGCCTTTGGACGAAGTCCCTCCTCTGGGTGCGTGTGCAAACGGTTGGAGAGGACGCAGGCGAAAACTTACCCTCCGAGATGCTTACGTGATTGTTACAGAGTTGTCGGCTACTTTTACGCTTGAAATATTGAGGCAAATGCTCAGCGGCCCTGGTTGCCTGTTACCTTTGCGTTCGCCCAATGTACTTGCATCCGCCAGTGCACGTCAACTTATACACGCAAGTTGGGATGGTGTGCATCGGCAAGGCATCCTTTGCCCCCTAAATTGGAAGGCTTTTGGTGGAACTGATGAAGACGAGTTCTGCTGCGTTGTACGTTCTTTCTATGGTGCAACGCAAGGGTCGCCTGATTGTGTTTGGGACGTTGTCACCCTTAAAAGGTAGACATATTATAACGGGTCTCTTCGAAAAAGACTGTTCCGTCAGCTTTGGCTGTAAATGGTTGCTATAGTTCTGGATGAAGCGTGAACGATAACCACGATTAAGTAAGGCGTCTTAGATGCATGCAGTTTCTGTATCTATGGTCTCCCTGAAGCAAATATTTCTCGCTCTTTGAAAAAGAGTATGTACTGGATTTCTTTTTCATCGTATTGGCGCAAAGCTTTTAAAATGTAAAAACTGTCCTCACCACGTAATCTTATGGAAGACGGAACGTCATATTGAACCATCATCCTCTCTAAGCATGAGGAAGTCTAGGAAAGTAAACATGTTACACTGTTCCATTTGCATCGTAAATTTGATTTTCGGATGCAAATTATTCACCACACAAAGTTGGTCGGCGGCGTATCTCCTGTATAATGCTGTCATGTTTAATTTTGATGACACCTTTTCTTCTAGGTATCCATAAAAACGTCGCGAAGGTTGGCTCGAGTGGACTGCCCATTGCGACTCCGTCAGTTCCACTGTAGAGTTCCTCATTAAACAGAAGTTGAAAAGCTTTGGTGCAAAGTACCAGCAGATCCCGTAGTAACTCTGGGGACAGGCGGGTTTCGGACGCATGAGCTCATATAGCATCTACTGTTTCATCCAATGGTGCATTGGTAAATAAGGATTCGATATCTAAGGAAATCACACACCTGTCGGCGATGTTCTGGTGCTTAATTTTTTCAATGAAATGAGGACTGTCTTTTATCGTGTAGATGGAAATCAATTGTCGAATTTGTTCTAGCTCCTTGAAAAGCCATTTTGCTGGTTTGTGTGTAGGTGAATTAGACAGAGAGAGAATTGGCCGTAAAGGTACGTCTTTCTTATGCGTTTCCGGTCGACCATATAGTCTGGAGATATGTGTGCCTCTCCGTTTCAGAGATAGTTCGGTTTTAGTATCAGTCAGGTTTTTGTCCAGCAATTATTGAACCTTTTTCTAGACTGAGTCTTTCAATGTATTGGTTTCATCTTTCCCAGACGCCTCTGGGCGGAATTCGGTCTGAGCATTTGAAATGCACTTTATTTTCCTCAAATAGACCTTCCGTTTAAGGAGAATAAGGAAAATGAGGTGCATTTCAAATTATTAGAGCAGATGTCGTCTAGTGGAGTCTGGGAAAGATGAAACCCAGTCATTTGAAGACTCAGTCTAGAAAAAGATTAAATAGTTGCTGGACAAAAACCTGATTAATACTAAAACCGAACTATCTCTTGCCACCAAACGAGCCACGACCGTCAGCAGACAGAATAGCATTTTCCGCTCAGGTTGGATGGGAGCCCAAAAGTGGAGTTGTCCACTTTTCCTCTCTCTCTCTCCGTCAGATCGACTTTCGATCACAACCCCACCTCCTGAATATTTAAGTCCGACCCTCTCTGTTTTCCCTACAGCTTAGTTAGTAGTGCCTGTCCAACAGCGTATGTACGGGAGTCTTGGAATCAGGCGGATTCGGCCTGGCATGAAGTTTTCTGTTCATGAATTTCGCCACCCAGTCGAGGCTTATGAGCTTCGTGATCGGTGTGCGCTCTATAAAACTAGTATATTTTAGCCAGAGCTGAATGCAAGCAAGGACAGGAAAATTTAATCGTACAGAACATTTCGCGACGGCTTGTCGTTGCATAACATAAATAACAAGTGGGAAAGGTACAGAGGTTTGAATTTCGACAGAGAAAATCTATGTAAAACAGCAAGGTCAACGTATATTGCGCGTAGACTAATCAATAAAGTGATAACTTCAAAATGCAACATAGGAAAGAAAATGGGGAAGTAAACATGCCGAAGGATTTCGAAAATCAAAAGGGCTCAGGTCTACTAGGGCAAGCTGAGGTTGACCACGTGGTCCAACTGCTTACATAGGTCGGGTTTCTCCCGCCGTATATAGGCTGCCTCCAGGTAGCGCAATAACCGAGTAGTTCGTGCACGAACTAATACTCGAAAAGACGTTTTGGGGTCAACCGAATGGCCTGTGACATGTTGCAACTTTGCGCGTGAAACGTTCAATTTCTGTCCAATGGACAAATTGATGGAGTGGCAATGGGAAGTCCACTTGATCCAACCCTTGCCGACATTTTTATGGGTCACTTAGAAGAAAAGTTCTCAGCAAAATTGAAGAGGAACACACTGTACAAAAGATATGTAGACGACATTTTTGCTATTGTCGATAACAACGGGGAAGCCGAAGACCTACTTATTGCCATGAACAGTCTCCATCCTAAGATTAGATTCACAATGGAAAAGGAGCAGTGCAACAAGCTTTCTTTTTTGGATTTTCTCATGACTAGACAGGAAGATGATTCAATAAGGCGATCCGTTTTCCACAAGGATACATGGAAAGGACAATATCTGCACTTCTTGAGCTTTGTGCCGATACAACGAAAGCGAAATTTGGTTTACATTCCGTTTCAAAAAGCAAAATGCATTTGCTATATTGAAACGCAGGGTGATGAAACTTCTTGCCTCAAAAGAGCCCTGCTTAACCGGGGGTATCCGACAAGATTTATCGAAAAGTACAACAACAACTTGCGGCCAAACTTGACGGAGCAATCTGTTCCGAAAAAGCCCGTTATAATATCCTTGCCCTTTAAGGGCGACAATATCTCTAATACCATCAAGCTGCGATTGAGATGCGCTACTGAAAAAACTTTCAACTCAGTTGAACTCATATTCTGCATTCCTACTAGGGCTATCGAAGTTTCACGGGCCGAGGATGCCTTGCCATTGCATGCCACGTCAAATTGTGTTAACGAATTTACATGGACTTGTGGATGCAAGTACATTGGGCGAACGCAAAGGCAACTGGCAGCCAGGGCAGTTGAGCACATGCCTAAATGGCTTCTAAAGCAGGAGAATAAATTCCACGGTCTTCTATTACAAAAACTCTCCTTGATAGTGGCCACTCGGTTGACCCCAAAACGTCTTTTCGAGTATTAGTTCGAGCACGAACTACTTGGTTATTGCGCTACCTGGAGGCCGCCTATATATGGCGGGAGAAACCCGACCTATGTAAGCAGTTAGACACGTGGTCAACCTCAGCTGGCCCTGGTAGACCTGGGCACCTTTTGATTTTCGAAATCCCTCGGCATGTTTATTTCCCCATTTTCTTTCCTATGTGGCATTTTGAAGTTTTCACTTTATTGATTAGTCTACGCGCAGTATACGTTGACCTTGCTGTTTTACATTGATTTTCTCTGTCGAAATTCAAACCTCTGTACCTTTCCCGCTTGTTATTTGTGTTATGCAACGACAGGCTGCAGTCGAGAAGCCGTCGCGAAATGTTCTCTACCATTAAATTCTCCTGTCCTTGCTTGCTTTAAATTCATTCCGAAGAAATATTACTTCAGGAGCTGAATGCACTTGAAAGACCTTGAATTGAGACCCTTTTGAAACATGCGAAATGGATCTCGCCGGCTCCAGCAGTTACATAAATTCCGGACTGTGAAGACACTCGCAGCAAGACAGTCAGCAAACCATGTGCAACCAGCTGTTACGCACTCGCCGAGCGCAGCGACACATTTCAGCACAGTTTGGCTTTGAATGCAGCCCGACTGGGTGTGTTCACACCCAAGTCACGTGCA
Source organism: Spirometra erinaceieuropaei (assembly GCA_902702965.1). Lineage (NCBI taxonomy): Eukaryota > Metazoa > Platyhelminthes > Cestoda > Diphyllobothriidea > Diphyllobothriidae > Spirometra > Spirometra erinaceieuropaei. The sequence continues at coordinate 1,169,501 of CACRXP010000148.1, forward strand.
GGTACTATTAATGAAAGAGAAATTGTCTTAACAGAACTAGGATGACGCATCTTCTGATCGATCCGCATCGAAGTCTCATAGTTGAGATTTTCTCTTAGGGGCGCGAATACAGGCAGCTTTGGCTTCCGATTAAGATATTCGCTCGCCTAAATTGTGCAGAACACTAAACGAGCCAGAAGGTGATCCTGTTAATAGGAGCGCTTTCTAAGGCTGCACACTCACTCGAAGATAATTTGTTTAGGAGTGCATCAACTGAGAATTGCGACCCTATCTAAAGCGTAAGAGTTACTAGGCTGATTTTGGACCAAGTCGGGAGTTAGGAGCTGAAGCTTCCGCTAGAAAGTGTTGCAGTTCGGACCTTGAGGCTCAAATATCCCTTCGGGTTATCGAATCATCCTATTCAGACAAAAGTTTACCACGTGTTCCTGAAAGTCAAAAAACGTCCGTTAATGTTCTGTGGCCCGCGGGGTCACTTGAATTGAGCTCAATTTCAGGCGGGAAAGTCCACATCGTACTCCAAGCAGGCTAACTTGAGTGAGAGGAACGCTCTATTTTGGAAGTATCATTCCAAAAATTTCGACAAATAAAGCCTCCCTTCACAGTGGATAAAATAGGTATGAAAAACAGATAACGCCAGAAGATCACATACCACAGCTGCCGAAAACTGCAACTATCGACATCATAATGAGTTGCCGATTAATAAAATTATGAATTCCACGTCAGATTCGAGTTTCTTCAAAACAATGCTAGCGTAGTGTGCAAATGGCCTCATTATTGTGAGCCAGATAAACAAAGAGGGGGAAAATCGGCATATGGTGAATGAAATAGGCCAACGGATGTGCATATAAGAAAATTCCCGTGCGAATGAAGATCGGAAAAAGTATGACAATGTAACGTCCCATGAACTGTGCATTGTTAGAATAAAGTGGCACTTTTGAGCGCGGATCCAGGATGGAGGTACAGTGAGCACGTGTCGGCGTAAAAAGCCGGTGTTCTATCCTCACATCCTCGCCGACCCGCTGTTACTGCCGTTACCGCCGTTACCGTACCGTATTACCCGCTCTACTTCGGCACTTTCCACGGCCCCACCCCGCAGTTTCCGACAGCGCTGCATTCCCCGCCGGTTGTCTTGCTGGTATGTAAGTCTCACCTCCTCATTCAGACGGATCATCGCTCCTGCTGTAAATCTCATCCCCCTTTTGTATCATTTAACTTTTTCCGATGTGTAGATCCCGCTGTTCTTAGTGCACATATTTCGTACCATTTGACTTCTCCTACTCTCAGCTTGGATGAGATCGATGACCCGTCTAACAACTCCCTTCATATCAGTATTAGCCAGGAGTTATATATAGTGTCCCACGTTAGCCCTTGTGTGCCACCCTCAACATCTTCGGCCGCAACAACGGCTCGATTTCAAAATCCCGCCATCTAGGTTAGTGCTACTGTTATACGAGCTTTTGCATTTGTTGCAGCGGCCCACTATTCAACGCCAAATGTTTACTGAGTTATCACGCCTCTCAGGGAATGGTTGAATCCGTGAGACATGACAAGGCGACTTTGGGAGGTCACTTTCTGCTAGGTCATGTGACACCTGTCTAGCGGTTCCGGAAGAGATGCGTTTCAGTTCTTTTCACTATGACTCATCTGTTCAGTCGAGTGAACTGGGAAAATTATAAATAAAGCAGTGTCCGAGCCAAAGGGAATGATGTACGGGTCGACTGTCAGGAAACATTGACAACAACTGTAATATACAACTTTGAACGGAGCTTCTGACTCACGTGGTTTTAAAAGACAGGAAGGATTATTTTCCAACGAAGATGTTCCCTTTCAAGTGCTACAGCTATATTTATGAAAACATCTGCCAGTTAAACGTTATGTTTTGTCTCACCACTTTCGTCATCCGTGCACAGTCGGTTATACTTCACGGAATAAGCGGTCAAAGGATTTCTTACATATAATATTTTTTGCGGATGCGACATCCTTCTAGGGTATTGAGACGTTGGCCCGCATATGCTTCTAATGCTACATTAACAGGCTTCTTGGGTTTTCTTGCAGTGAGTGCCGAACGCCCTAGAAGTACTGGCCAATTAAAAAATGCGTTCTCTGGATACAGTAAAAAAGGAAATAGGAAGGAAAAATCTCAAGATTCAAAAGAATAAGGTGAACAAGAAGAAGAAGAAGAAGAAGAAGAAGAAGAATGGGATGCGATCGCTGAAACAGGAAGTTTATCGACCGGAAGTTTCGGATTCTCACTCAAACCTATCATCTGCGACTGCCTCTGATGATGCTTCCAAGGGAACATCCGAAACTTCGGGCTAATAAACTTCTTGCTCCATCGACCGCATCATCTTCCTCTTCCGAACTGCTTCTCAGAGCCCTACTGTTTGCTTTAGTCAGCAAACCTCAAGATTGTTGTAGTGCTACTTCGAGATGAAGCACACTTTCATTGTCATAGGATAGATTGGCACTGCGTTCCATAGCATTTTTGCTGTCCTCATGGACGTGCAGCCAGATGGTGGATAAGTATAAATAGTACGCAACAGCAGGGATGTGCACACCATCATATCAACCGTCTCTTCTCGCTCTGGTGTCGTGCTCCGGATGGGCGGAAGCCCCTACTGATCTGTGGGGAGCTAATCGTCGTCTGAGTTTGAACTGGCGTTATGTGCCGCCACAGTGCCCTATCCACCTGGACCTTTCTGGAATGTATGTACCTATAGCATGTTTGTTTTTGAAACTGTGGAACGGCCAGCCGTGAGATTTCTTATTCTCTTACTCCGCGCACCGCCGTACAAAAGGAGGTCGCGGACTGCCTACTCAGAACCCATAAATTTCATTTGCTGATTTATTTGGTCCTATGAGCACAACATGTAAGTCGGAGGACAGGGCGCTCTTCCACAAGGATGTCTGGAATGTGCACAGAGTGCGAACAGATTAATCTCTGTTCCATCCTGCAGTTCGAGTCTACTAGGTAAGCAGACAGTGTGGACAGCGGGGAGCGGTCTCCTTGCACTTGGACATTCCTGTTCCCTGCTCAGGAAAGACATTCGTAAAATTATTAAAGGTGACTCGGGCACTGCCTCACCCATCGGCCGGTAGAGCAATCAACGTACAAACGACGCGGCACGCTGGCCGACTAGTCAATTTCTCTACTCCCCTCCCCCATACCTGCCCCCCACAACATGTGGAAACCGGCTTTTGCATATTTCCTCCCCATAACCCCCCGGCTCTCTCACATCCGTTGACTTTATTACTGCCCTCTTCCCCTCCTAGAACAACTCTAGTCCCCGGTCCTCCCCACCATAGCGCCAAAAGTGATTCTTTCATTTAACTGGTTCTTCTACCAAACCGGTTATTTGTATCAGAGCAGGCCTGATGATCAAATGACGAGGATGATCGTTCACCTACGTGGATGTTTATTCAAACTCGCTTTTTCCCATTTGACTTATCTGACAGGGAGGTCAACACTTCCTTGGCAAATTGCCGCTAGTGACAATGCTTGCCGTCTTCCTGCAACAATTGACTTTACGAATATCTCTACAGATGTCAAAATTACAGCGATGCTCTACTTGGAGTTAACGGCCTACAATGTCTACGCGCCAAGCTTGAAAGTCTCGGTGGTAAGGAACAGACGGCTAGGACAATGACCTTACTTGCATTTGTAGAACATGTGATAGGCCTATTCCATGTGAGCTCAGACGCCTGCCACCGGCAGACCACACCGACATCGCGAAGAAGGGGACACGGTCGCTGGAACAAGAGCTTTATTAGCCTGAAGTTTCGGATTCTCACTCGAATCCATCATCAGGGACTGAGTCATCAACATCCCCGCGCTTGCACGCAAACACCGCGCTTGCTGCGATCTTTTGGTTCAATCGTGCTAATTCATGAAATGTCAACCAAAATTTCGAAATGCGTTCTCGTTTCGAAAAGATAAATTAAGTAGTGTTGTAAAACTAATCATGATGCAGCTTACATCTATAATGATTCAGTTACCGCAGGGTCTCGGCTTTCGAAAGAACTTACTTCCGGCTGCATTCAAGATCTATACTCTGCAAAAAATGACTACTTATGTAGTATGCAATTTTCATATTGATTTTCGATGCCCTTGAAAATTCAATTATATTTCATGGAAAAAATGCATAAAAATATTCATTCTTTTACTATTTCGGTAGAAAATCACGTCTTATTCCAGGTTCATACTCAAAAGAAGAGAAGAACTCGGTTTTAAAAAAGTTTCTATTTGTGAAATTTTTTTATACCGTTCAATGGCCGTTCATGAAACGTCCTGTATCTGCATTTACGAATGTGGCATGTAAAGTTAACAATATTGCATGCATTTCTCTACGGTTTTAAGAGGAGACCATATGAAGTTCATAAAATTAAAGCAGTGGATTTAAGCAATATTGTTAACTTTACATGCCACATTCGTAAATGCAGATACATGACGTTTCATGAACGGCATTTAACGGTATTAAAAAATTCCACAATTAGAAACTTTTTTAAAACCGAATTCTACTCTTCTTTTGAGTATGAAATTGGAAGAAGACGTGATTTTCTACCGAATAAGTAAAAGAATGAATATTTTTATGCATTTTTTCCATGAAATATAATTGAATTCTCATGGGCATCGAAAATCAATGAGAAAATTGCATGCTACTTAAGTAGTCATTTTTTGCAGAGTATAGATCTTGCATGCAGCCAAAAATAAGTTCTTTCAAAATCCGACACCCTGAGGTAACTGGATCATTATAGACTTATGCTGCATCATGATTAGTTTTACAACACTACTTAATTTATCTTTTCGAAACGGGAACGCATTTCGAAATTTTGGTTGACATTTCATGAATTAGCTCATCTACTGTACACTAACCTGTAACTTGCGGGCAGGTCCTAAAAGCAGTCTTACTCTCATTGGTAACGTAGGCACTACCTGTTTTTGCTCACCACCAAAGGTTATGATTGCTACATCACTAGTTTCTTCCGCCTCAACGATGATTCGCATACCTGCTAGTTAAGAACACGCCGCTGTCCTCGTGCACAATGAAGACACCATTTCGAACCTAAGAGCGGCATCCTTTTTGTAAACTTAAAACGTCAGCTTACCTTATCTTTAAGTACCCTCTCTGTGACTGGGCGTTTTGGAAAAGTTAAGTCTGGATTGAATAAAACAGGCTGCAAACTCCTAGACAATTGAGAGAACATATCCCGGGAATCAGAAGCATACACTAGTTGACCATTATGGTTTGGCTAAATTGTTGGTTGCAGTCGTTCTGGAATGTGATAATTCCTGAAAGCTGCAGACGCGGACCATTCTTTGCATGTCATCTGTTCATTTTCTTGCGTTAGGACACCCAGGAGAAGTCGCGTCCGGTCCAGAGAATTTCGGAGTGATACTGGCTGCTTTGAGAAAATATGATGAACAGCGGATAGCAGCAGTCCAGACAGATTTTGCATTTGCACGTTTTCTTTTTATTTTAGCCAAATACGGTTTAAAAATCCGAATACATCCCTGCTGCTGGGACGCATATGTGTTTTTGATATCGCACTCCAAGGAGCTTGTGTTTGCAAGGAGCTTCAATAAACTGGTTATGGTCGTGAGATGCCCGTATCTTATTAGCTGATATTACGTACGAATATACCTATATAACCCATAGATTAGGAGAACGCCCACCGATCGCGATACGGAACTCACTCGTCCTGTTGTGCCTTGGAGCTCTCCCTCGAGCACGATCTATTGAGGTCTCGTAAAATATCCAGTTGAAATAAGGACTCTTTTGATTAGCTTTGCAGTATGTGTACAATATGAGTTTTAAAAAGCTTCACCCTTGACGCAGTCGTCAACTGGCTCTCGGGTCCACGCCTTTTCGAGCCAATACAACATGGCTGATAGCATAGGTGACGTGGATGTTCCAAAAAACTGACCAGACATTTCATCTGAACGCACATCCCTGCGAACTTCAAAATTCACGTGGATTCTATCAACCTGAGCACGGCAAATACGTGCAGCGACTTTTCTGTCTGTGGGATTTGTCACAGTGCCTAGGTTCATGGGCACTAGATAGGGAAATTCTGGATCTTATTGAGACATCTGAAGTGGTGTGACCCTTTTATAATGAGGTTTTTAAGAGTATTCTACCCAAGCTAAGCTCTATAACGTTTGGCAGAAATCAAAAAGGCAAGGTTTAACGACTGAGCAGCAAACATAAGCAAGCCTGGTTGCCGAGCCGGCCTACAGAGTAATTAATAAACAGATAGTTGCAGCCGGCCGAACCGTTGTATGTCGTAGATTAAACTACGCAGGAAATTGTGGGACATGTCAAAACATTACAGATATGTATGCTATGGACCTGGCAATTCATAATTTTAGCCAGGACGTTTCTGATAAGCTAAAAACTTTCAGGTAGACATGCCAAAATTTGATCTTTTAATGTTGTTCGCCCTTCTACGGCAACTCGTTGCGCAGGCACCTTCTTTCTCCACCCATGAGTCAAGTCAAGAATTAAGGAAGTTATACGGACACCGTTGGAGGTTCAAGGCGTGGTCTTGTTGTGCGAAAATCGGTTTCACATGAGTATCGCCTTCGTAAACATGAACTGCTCAACAGCTTCGATAGCGCGTAAAGAACTCGTATAATTCGCTTCCAACCAAAAGACGCCACTAATCAACCAATTCAGAGGAATGTGCTGCGTAATATTTTGAATAATTTTCTCGTATCCGGAATGGGAAAATAAGAATTTCATACGTCGGAATAGGGTAGGCTTTTTTCTAACTTTTTATTTTTGATTCGTGACAAACTAAAGAGTCTGGAAAATACAATCGAGAGCAGTAAGACTTAAATGCGCATGGATACAGCTCCAATGATCTCCTCAAACGCTCCAATCGAATCTTCCGACGACCAGATCCAAGATGTCAAGTCATTGTCGAAATAAGCTGAATCATCAGGCGCAGTAAAACTCTCCACAGTGTTTCGTGGTTTCACTCCTCCACCTAAAAACGGTGAGTAATTATAATTAAAACACCTTGAAAATTCAACAGAAGCGGATTTACTCATAATAACAGGCAATCTTTAAACCAAAAGCCCTTGTAGCTGGAAAAACTACGCACATCGTGTCAGGTTATTTTCAGACAGTATTATATACTATTCTTAGCCATTGTCCAAACAGTAATATCATAAATGCATACGGCTATTTGGCTTTCTAAAGCCATGTGGCATGCACTAAGCGAGCTAACTGTTCTTACCAAGTACAAAGACTGAGTCGGCAGAGGTTAGAATAGCAGAAAACGCGCGAGGCTGTTTCATTGGAGCAAGCTCGGTCCATTGGCCGAGGGGGCACACGGTGTCCGGTGGTGAAAACATCTCTACAACGTTAACATCCTCCCGGTAATCCCATCCGCCGGCGACAATGATTCTTCCTCTGAAGTGCGCAGCTGCAAGAAAGGCCCGAGCAGTTCTCATGGGGGCAGCCGGTAGCCAAAAGTTCCTGTCTATCTCAAAGGTCGATGCTTCTGGCCAAAATGTGCGCAAGTGGCAGAACTCCACTGACGCACTCACACCGGCGTCACCACGACCGCCAAAAAGGAAGACTCGATTGTCGTCGGGTAGGACGGCAGCAGCTGCGCCACACCTCTTCTCCCGCAGATTGGGCAATTTATACCATCTGATGAGGCCGCGGGAAGGAGATGCAAAGCAGGAAATTGTGAATAACGATAATTTTTTTAAAAATCGGAAATGTGGATCATAAATATTCCCACCTGTTGCGGTTCACGTCATAAACTTCGCAACAACTGAGGCGTCTATAAGTATTCCCGCGCCTAACGGATCCACCAAAAATACCAATCAGGGTATTTTCTTTCCCTTCATTGTCTCCAGTGTGAACGCTGACGACCGCGGCTGCATGATCAAAACGCGGAACTATGAGAGAGGGTCGTTGGCGCCAGCTTTGTTCCCTTACCAGGAACTCATTGACATCTTTGGAGGCATACTGATTCTCATTCCATCCGCCAACTACGAAAAGGCTCTCTTTCGAAGTGCAATGAAAGAAAAAAATACAAATACAAATTAGCAATAATCAGGAATTTTATAAAGATGAAGACAGATGTCAAGACAAACAGAAAGACGGCGGACGATTACTTAAGTGGCGTAACTCGTGATAACTTACTAAACATAGTATGGAAGTGTACTCAGGCAGTATAAACTTGTTTTTTTCAATCTGATTCATGTGCATAAACCAATGCGTAGATGCTAGAAACAACAGTTCTTCCCACGATTTGCTTGAAATTGGGAACCCGCGATGCAGTTGATTCCATTGCTGTCGTGAAAAAGTATCAACCTAATTTGCCGAAAGCGAATCCTAACCTCTTCGTTTGAGAAGAGGCTCCCTTGTCTTTGTCGGTAATAACATTCTGCCCAAATCTACCTGCATTCGTATTCATGGAAACCAGTTAACGAGGCGGAAACAAGACTATCCCACTCGAGTGGACTGACGCTTATTGGATGCAGTTGTGTTGGCTAGAATCCGCATTTTTGCCGTTTTCAAAAACCGAAAATTCTCGAAGTGTTCGGAGATCGGACTTGCGTCTATGGACACATCAAGTGGTACATCACGCACACGCAATAGTTCGACCGTCGACTTCGACGATGTCCACCGTGTGCTCCACAGCAGATGGCGGGAGCAGGGACGGTGACTTGCGCTGGGGTTTATAGTGCCAGTAGACTTGCGCTGCATCTACCTACACTCTCTCCTTCTCCCCCGCCTGAGCCCGGTGTCAAGGCAGAGTCAAGAAGACCGGAGACGAGGGAGGCCGCAGGTGGATGGCTCGGACGGATCCTCGCCTTGGCGCTCCACTCCGCACCCCCTGGTCCACACACAAATGACCAGGATTTTTACCACCACAACAATGGGGTGATGGCAGTGGTCTAGTTGTGCGACGAATGCCGACAACAGGGTCCGCCAGCGCACCCCGCAAATGTTGGCATTTGGTATTGCGCACAGATAACGCCTGCCAGAGGCGATGTGGCCCACGTGTTGGTCCAGCACATCTAACACGTCGCCCGTTTGGAGGGCACAATCACACACCAACACACATACCCATACACGACAGTCCGACCTTCGTGCCCGACAGTGTCCACGGTGTGCTCCAGAGCAAGATGAAGCAGTTCGTAGTTAGGGTGGACTTCCACACATCTACCGCACTCTCTCCTTCTCCTCAACCTGGGCCAGGTGTCAAGACATAGTTACGAAGACCGGAGGTGGGAGATGGTGCAGGTAGCTGGCACGGCTGGACCCACACCTAGACGCTCCACTCCACACCCCCTGGTCTACAGCACACACTTGACCGGGATTTTAACCAACAATAACAGCACCAAAATGGGTCAGATAGACGAGGATGATTGGGCAGCCATTTTCACCACCTAAAAACCCACTGGAAGGGCAAGCGCATCTACCGGCAGGGAATTAGGTGCCAGAGAACTGCCAGCGCACTCCAGGGCTTAGAGGGACATACTTTGCTGACCATAACATGGCACGTGCTTACATATCTTGAGGCCCAGACGGGTGACATTCAGTCCTGCATTTAGCCTGGATCGTCACTCTTCAAGGGCTGGGTAACCAGTCAGTCGTCGACTGAGAGGCACTACTAACGAATACGCATACACCCCTCACATGCGTGAGAGTGCCAGAGGTCACCTCAAGAAGGAACCGTGACAGCTTGGCTCTCAGCCCACCAGTCCGCTACTCAACACAAACACACACGACTGGGCTGACTGAGTGGACTGAACACAAAGACGCACACACACACAAGAGAGTTAGACCGTCGGTTTCGACGATGCCCACCGTGTGCTTCACAGCAGGCTGATAGCAGGGACGGTGACTTGCGCGGGGTTTATAGTGCGAGTAGACTTGCGCTGCCTCGATCACACCCTCTCCTCCCCCACCTGGACCCGGTGTCAAGACAGAGTCAAGAAGACCGGAGACGCGGGAGGGCGCAGGTGAATTGCACGGCCGAGCCCGTGCCTCGGCCTTCCACTCCAAACCCCCTGGTCCCACAACAAATAACCAGGTTTTTGACCAACAACAACAACAGAGATTGGAGGCTGACACACACACACACACACACAAACACAATTTTCAAGGACAAGTGAAGATCCCCGTAGCCAAGCTCTGCGGGAGACAGAGCGCTATGCACGCGTATTGGCACAAAATGAAGGTAAACAAGGTGTCTTTTGTTCGGTTCGGTTAAGACGTTAGCTGTTACTTTATGCGTTCGCGGCAGGTTCCGCGACGAGTTGGGAAAACAGACTCAAAATGTGACACGGCAACCTTTTTAAATAGTGTCTGGGGAAACAGGAGAAACAGTGACTGATATAATCAAATGTATTTTTTGAGGAAATTTAATAATCACACTGTCTTGTAATACTGGCCATATTTATTGTTGTTCTAAAGTTGCTTTGTGTCCTACGATATACTTATTCCTGATCATATCTGCCAAAAATAGGCAATGACCAGTAAATTTACGAAAATTGCTGTAAAGTTTCTGGGGATTTTTAGAATCGCTTTTCTAGAAGGACAAGTGGTGAAATTTTTTTAAAAATAAGCAGTCGCTGAACATTGTGACATCGGCTTAGGCCTATGATTCGTCATAATTCCGGAAATGGTAGCCTATTTTTTACTTATTACGTACTATCAAAATCGTACAGTTCTTCATATAAATGTCTTGGCACCCCCATATTTTCAAAATGGGACGTTCTGATATCGATAAAATTGCCGTCAAAGAAAATTTAGGGAAACGAACGGATTATATCCACTAAAATGGTCTATTTGCCGAAAATTTAAAATTGGAAATGGATTGTTTTACTAGTGACAGATGTGAGGCCTTAAATTTAAATGCAGCGGTTGCAGCATTATGAAAAATTTTGGAATTTGATGCGTCGGTGTGCGACGTGTATGCAGAAATTTGTTAAACATGCGTATTTCAAGTGGCACTTTGAGAGAATCTCCGGCAACTTACCCCCCACGACGCTGAAGGAGGCACCATAGCGTAGTCCCACGTAACCTATTCTTTCCGCCTTTCGCAGGCTCGAATCAAAAAGGAAGACCGACCACTTGTTATCATTTTTCTCCATTCCGTAGATTAAGAATGACTGAGGCGGCCTCATGCGGCGACTAAGTATGTTAAAGGGACATGGTGGCTTGTTCCCACCCTCAGCGCCAATCCACTGCTCAACTAGAACCAGAAATTGACTTCCATATTTTAATAATGATTTTGGGTGTCATATACTTACGCAAACTCGAGGCTATTCTGAAATATTGGATGAGACTCCATCAGACGTTTGCGGAACTGAACAGTCGTCCGATGCCATTGAACCTGCCTCAGCATCGTCGCAGCGTGTAGTGTTAGCTTCTCTCTGTCGCAGTCCACACATGGACTTACCCAACGTGAAATAGCCTCAAACACCTCCTCCTCGGATTCAATCGCCAGGCCTTCGCTTCGCAACAAGGCGAGCACGGTGTTGGCTGGCAGCCGAACAAATAGATCACTGCAGACGAAACTTTCAAAGTGCATTTTCATGTGGTGGATGCAGGCTTCCGACAGTACTCGGATATTCAGAGACCTGGCAAAGTCCCACGTGACTGCCAGATTTTCCGAATTTACACTTTATATCGGACAGGTAAATAGGAGTATCGGAAGGAGATTTACGTGCTGGCCATAAATTCCGCTCCCCAGTGTTCGAGGAAAGGAAGGTCAAGAATCCGTGCAAGCATTACCAAACCTTTGGCATTGGCTTGCGTCATCTCCACTTGGCCGGTATAGACGTAGTCGATGAGAAGGGCTGCGATGCTAGCATGATCAGTAATCATGAACAACGTGCGAGCATGAAATTACCTTAAAGGCACTGACGGCCATCTCAGAACCATGCTCTCTAGCCCGAGGGGTCCTCTCAGTGTCGCTCGCAGAGAGGGAATCCGGGCCGCCACTATGATCCTATGGGCGTGCAGAAGAGCACCGTTCTGCGCCTAACACGCCGAAGTCAATGTAATGAGCAGTACAACATCAGGAGTAGCTACCTCTATGGTGAGGTCTTTCATCTCCTCAGCAATGCGAATCTCGTTGAGGGTTGGGCAACAACGAACTAGGGGAAAGTCGTCTTCGAATAACTGTGCCTGTGAGATTGACATGTCGGGTATATAGCAGAGCAGAGGCGAGATGTTGCGAAACGTTGTGATTTTATTCTGCTGTCACCTTATGAGCCAATTAGCACGCACGCTCCGATGACCTACAGAACTCCAGGCGATTGGATTGCCACGAATGAGTGTGTGGAGTTCGAATCGAGCGGCAGATTACACATCAGGGGCTCAAATGGCGGGTAAAGAATTCACCACTTATTTTGCGAGTCTAGAGGGCATAAGTGTTTTCATTTATGCGGTAAAGCTGATAGGGCGAAGACAAAGCTCAACGGTTTACAAGATTCAGATGTTGTATTTCGAGAATGAAAAGACCTGGTAGCATCGTAGGGAGCTGTTGAGTAGAACTGGCTTGATGTCTGCTGATAAAGTAAGTTGATGAAGGGCCTATGCTTGTACAAAGTAACAACGATACCATAATTCGTTAAGTGTGGCATGGCGATTAAATTCGGTGAGCGGCCTGTCTGGCGGTCAACATCCGACACCATCAACAGCAAGGTGTTCATTGCAATTGTCAAGGATGCTTTCGGCTACAACGGCATAAGTCGGCGCCGAATGGATACTGTAATTTTGCAGGACAATGCACCTGTCCACCGCTCTAAAGAGGTACGAATTTGATGCCGCTTGCAAATATAATCTAACATTTTAGACAACAACCGCGCTCTCCGCAATTAGCCTCCAATCCATTTTCATCCCGGCCAACAGTCCCGATTTGAATCCTATCGAAAATCTTTTTGGAATAGTCAAAAGAAATTGGCACAAAGCTAAGAAGACTCTTTCAATGCAGGAAAAATTGGATTTCATACTCAATAATTACATTTTACAATCCATCATAGATAACCTTGTCATGTCTATGTCGGACAGACTTTCTGCTGTTATTAATTCGAATGGACAATCTACAAAGTACTAATTTTTTGTATCTGTTTCTGTCCTTAATTATTTTTGACCTTTTATGCGCCCTCCTTTATACGCCCTCATACGTAGCCTTTATTAACTTGGTTGTAATATAGGCGTTTCTCGAAAATGTGACTTTTGTCGAAAATTATTTATTTTTATCTCAGTAAATAATATTTTCTTAACCAAACTTTGCTTTAATTCTTTGACACATCGTTTATTTTCCGCTATCAGACTTTGGGAGCCGTAGTGTTTACCGATGTTGCGTTAAAGTCGTTAACCTGTGTTAATTCGTGACATTTCATGAGTTAGCACAGGTACTGTAAATGTCCGGCAGAGCGGATTCGACCGAGACTCTGACAAGTCTGCATCCTGAGCAAACAGGTATAAATAAGGGATGCAAACATTTCAAGCGCAGTCTGCAGGGAAAACAGATATCTACGACAAGTAAAAGAGTCCTCTACGTGACTCAAAATTGAGTTTGGAAATTTGTGGACGTGAGCACGTAGAGGTAGCAGGTAAGACGGAAGTTTCGACAACAGGCAGTAAGTCATCAACCGTGTGTTGAAAGGAACCACTGTGCTTTCGGAAATGCTGATGGCTGCGATAGAACCCTTTCAGGCAAGGCGCGCAGACCCAGGGCATGCACCTTGGCGCGCAAACGGAAGGCTGCTGCCCTCGATCTGCAGTCGTCATCTATAGCCACGCCGCGTAGGCGAATTTCGGGTTGCGTTGACTGGGGATGGGGCCTTGTAAACTGATGAAAGGGGCTTAACGAAAACACTTGGCCTGCTCTCATTAGGACTTATCGCGAGGATTGTGATGCCTATGCACATGGTCGGCCGTTGCGAGCGAGAACGTCCGCCGTGTGAGCGGAACGCCAATCACTTGCGCGCAAAGTAGTGTACGCTGAGGCAGGATTCGGTTGTATCTGCCGCGCTGTTCCCTTCTCCCTCAACCATCTAGAGCCGGCGGCGAGATAGTCGGAAGGCGGGTTTGGGTGAAGTGGCCGAGAGAGCTAGGCAGCCCGTCGGCAAGTGCCAGGCATAATCTGGTTCCCACAGCACGCATCAGGCCCTCACGAGGCGGCTTGGACGGATCGACCGTCGTCACCGACGGTGACTGCCGTGTGCTCCGCAGCATGGTGAAAGGAGACACGGTGACTTCGCGTTAATTAGTTTGTGGTGGTGGCGGACTTGCGTAGCATCTACCGCACCAGTCCCTCCTCCCCCACCTGGATCCGGTGTCAAGACATAGTCAAGAAGACTGAAGGTGGGAGAGGGCGCCGGTGGCTGGCATGGCCGGATACCCACTTGGGCGTACCACTACACCTCCCGGTCCACAACAACCACTTGACCAGGATTTTAATGAACAGCGAAAATAGGTTTCGGCATTGAGTCCTCCATTAACAACCTGCGAGTTTGAGCCCCAGTTGCTCCACACTTCGGGGTTGGGTATGACTGTCTGACGACGGCCACTAAGCCAGAAATGGCCGTTTCAGTCTCCCTTGTCTTTTCCGGTAATGCCATTCTGCATGTATGTACATATATGCAGGACGAACGGTCATGGAACAACCGCGGAATGTTTGATGGACGCTGTGATCTTTGGACCGCGAAACCTCAGAACACAGAGGCTATTCGCGGCATATGTAGTGCTCTCATTTAGCACGGACAATTAGACTTTTCCTCAAGGAAGACCAGTCAGTTTAAGTCGGTTTATTAAGGAAATGAGGCTTTCGGCCTTGAGCTCCCTATTCATATCGATAAACAGAAATAGAATCATCAATTACACCAGCAAATGCGGAAATTCAAATTTAGCGATAAGTGCGAGCCGGGCGCAAACTGCCGCCGCTAAAACAATCGTGAGTTAATGTACAGTAGTTTCTCAGCAAATGAGCATCTAGTCTGCACTTAAAGGATTCGACAGATTCGGAAAGAACCACCGCATCAGGGAGTCCGTTCCATGCCCCAATGACCCTGTGGGAGAAGGCGTTCCGTCGGACGTCCGAATGAGCACGGTTCCTCTGCAGTTTGAAGGAATGACCACGCAGACGGTCAGTCCCGGCCAATTCAAAGTCTAGGGCGCACTTAGAGGCCGTCTGCGTGGTCATTCCTTCAAACTGCAGAGGAACCGTGCTCATTCGGACGTCCGACGGAACGCCTTCTCCCACAGGGTCATTGGGGCATGGAACGGACTCCCTGATGCGGTGGTTCTTTCCGAATCTGTCGAATCCTTTAAGTGCAGACTAGATGCTCATTTGCTGAGAAACTACTTCCTCAATCTTTAGCAGCTGCTCAAGCACGGAGAGATCCTATATCCCCTTGGACAGCCAGTTGCATGAGTCACCCAATCCTACTCTGTTAAATCCGTGGCCTCTAGGTCTAAATGACTGCCGTACACTAAGAATTAAACTACGGGCACTGTTGCGAAGTTCAAGCAGGCTGGCTCGTTTACACTCTTATTAAACCCCTGAACAGCAGGCCATCTTCCACTCGGTCAAAACGAGTGCCCTGAAAGCCACACCCTTGCATATGCAGAATGTTATTACCGACAAAGACAAGGGGGTAATAACATTCTGCCTTTATCATGCGCCACTGTGCGGCTCATGGTTGGGTCCGAGAGAGAGAGAGAGCCCAAAAGGCACAAGGGGACGAGTGAGTTTCGTAAAAAGTATCGGTGAGCGGCCCTCTACCTAACCTTTGTATCTTATGGTTTCAGCCATCATTTAACAGTGTTTCTGGCTTAGTGCATGTACCTGGTAATTCAGTGCTTTACTTTGCTTACATACCACGCGTTTGCCTCTGCAGACAAGCCCACTGACTCCGGAAAAATAATAGGACTGAAACGTGCGTAGTTCGTAGAAGGCTCGACTGTTCATATCGCAAACCCTCTGATCCAAACTGCCTACTATGTAGGGCGGAGATTAACCTCGAAAGCTCACCGGCTTCCACCAACTAATTGTTCGGAGGTTGCGTTTTTTGGTCGAGGGTGTAAATATTAATAAATGTCACCGAGCCGTACAAAGGACACAAACGAGATGTGCATAACTGCATAGGAAAATAAAAATTAACGAATGAACAGGAATCGCAAGATGGCTGAAATCGAATTTCACCTGCATTGTATGTTTTCCATTACCCTTTTCGGATGATCGAGTGGGAGCTCTTGGGTGTATGTAAAAACAGTATGGCTGATCGACCTATCGCCTTACCGTTTCCGGCTCCATTTAACGTAAATGCTGAAAGAAACAGCCTCAAACAGTGAATTCAGGCAACACTGCGAGACCTGCCAAGTCAGACCCTCTGTAGCTCCCTCAGGAAGTGTAGCAGATATGCTAACTCATTAAATGCTAGCCGAAATTCTGAAATGCTTTTTGGACTCAAAAAAATTACTTAAGTAGAGTTGTGATATTAATTTCCGTGTAACATAATCCCAAGATATTTCAGTTACTTCGATATACCGGCTTTTGAACGAACCTTTTTCCAGCCGCCTGCGAAAACTGCAATCTGTAAAAATGACTACTTGTGCAGCGTGAATTTTTCACATCGACTTTCGATGCTCTTATAAATCCAAATATATTTCATAGAAGACATACGTGAAAGTATAACTACTGTTCTCATTTGGTAAAAAAATTGCATCTTCAGATTTTATACTTGAAGGAAGGGTATAATCCGGTTTTTAAGAAGGTTTTTGCTCTTGAATAATTTTGGACCCCGCCTGCCGTCCAGGGTTTCCAAACTACAAGCTTTATATGTTCCCTGTACGGAAAATCATACATTTCTATACGCTATCATGAGAAAACCAAGGGAACAGGAGTTTCCGGTTAGACTTGAATATATAAGCTACCTGTGAGTGATTTCTCTGCGGTGGTTTCTTATTTTTTAAGTATTTTGAATTATTCATTGATATTTTGGCAGATTTTGAATAATTCTTATTGATCCAACTGTGAAAAACTCGGCGCTTCGGTGGGATTCGAACCCACGCAGTAAGGGGGAAGGCTTTAGTACAGCCAACGCTCTAACCACCTGAGCTACGAGACCCCGCCGGACGACGCGAGTTTAATCACATTTGGGTCAAGTTACCCGCCCAAACTACTGCAACGTCTGGACTCCACCAAATCTGATACAGTGAGTTGACTGCCCAAGCAGGATTTCCTAAGTAATTCACCTAGAATCCACCAGATGACTACCAGGCTCGCGTAATTCATTGATGTTTTGGCAGATTTTGAATAATTCATATTGACCCAACTGTCTATCTACCACCTAATAAAATGACCTTGAGACACTATGATGCGATCTAGACATGCAGATGCCGTAAATCCGGACGTTACTGACTGACGGAACGAATCAAGTCGCCTCTGGATAGGGGGATCGATCTATGGCCTCTACCGCATTATGTGATCTGTCGTTGATTGCAGCTGAACGCTTTGTTCTAGAATGCGTAGGGACCAGTGCGCGCGTGGTAGCCCTAGACGTAAGTTCAGATACGTCGACGCTTTGCCTAGGCGTATTAACGGTCATCGTAACTTTTCCTTGCCATCACTGTGTGATGGACAGGGAAGAACGAGTCCGGTAGATGAGTTCAAACGGATTTGTTCAAGGGGAGGCTGGGAAGTACCTACTCATTAGACTATCTGTTGGCCACTAATGCGCCCACGATTGGCGGATGGCGGAGCGACCATCGATCAGTACTGATTGAGAATGAATAGTTGTGAACCAATGACGACAGTGCCACCAGGACGTGGAGGGAGGTCGAAGTCTGCTACGCTAACTCGCATGCAAAATATAACGGTGCTGGATTGCTCCAGCGTGGCAGAACAATCCTCAGGAGCAATTACACAAGCTCCTTCGTTAAGCGCGTCCGAGTCTGCGTGGAAAATGAGGTCTTTTCCCATTTTTTGTCTGTGTAACTATACTACTTTCACGAATTTACTTTATCAGCGTGCATCAAACGCAAGTCACGGTTTTGCTGTTGGCAGCACATGCGTCAGGCAATTTCACACTCAAACATCTGACACTAGCGGCTACTAAACTGTTTGGCATTGTCGGAAAGAACTAACATGCTTCAGTTACCGATGAGAAACTTGTATTCTTCGTAGGACGATAAAAAATAGTAGATTCTGAACTATATACCCGACCACCCCCTCGGTGGTAACTGCCGCTCGATCGAATCCGCGAGTATTCTTCATTCGTTGAAATCTGCTTATCAGAACCTGTGGGTCGTCAGTGCATGTATGCGGGAACAAAATATGGTGGCACAGTAAAAAGCAGCGGTCCAGAAGTTCATCGATCTTACATTTCTCTCAAATTGACTACTCTCTGATATATCGCTCATACAAACACAGTTATTCGAAGATGAATTTGCTCTGTTTCGCAGTTGTCTTACCTTCAACGAAATCCGCATTGTCGAGGATATCAAAGATCTCGTCATAGAGGTAACTCCCATCTATTTTGCTGCCTCTTACACTGACATTCGTGTGTTAGGTGAAGAACGGTGCTCTGCTCCATGCCCACAGAATAATACTTGCAGCTCGCATTCCTTCCTTACGAGCGGCTCTCAGTGGCCCTCTCAGGAAGGATATTCCAGTCCAAAGATGACTATCAGTGTCTCTAAGGTAACCATTCTATCCGTTCTTTGATTTTACTTACTGCTTATGCATGGTTGAGCCTCTCAACCTCTCTCGTGCATTACGCATACACTGGTCAAATGGAGATGATACAAGGAAATGCGAAAGGCATATTTGCGCTTGCTGGAATGTTGAAGCTTCCAGTGGTGGAGCTCAATTCATGACCAACACGTAAATATTCCCCGGTTGTTCTTGTCTAACCCCTTTTCAATAGTGTCAACTCGGAAAATCTGGCAACCACATTGGATTTCGCGAGGTCTCTAAACGTCGGAACGCTGATGGCAATTTGCGTCCACCAAATGAAGAAGTTTTATTTGCAGTGACCTCTTTGTTCACTTGCCAGCTGACACTGCACTGACTTTGCTTCGAAGCAATAATCTCTCCCTGAGTTCAGAGGCATACGTTTTTGCAGTTATTTCGCTAGAAGTGTCCCTAGAAAAGTGATGAATTACGAAAAACTGAAGTTACACGCTCCACCGATGCTGGTCCAATGGCACCATATGACTGTCCAATTTCGTAAACGTTTACTGGAGTGTCATCCCATGTTTCAGATCAGCCCTGATTGCGCGTAAGTACTTGAATTTTTAATTTCGTTACCAGTTTATAAAAGCGGTCTTATGGCTCTAGCTGTGCAGTGGATTGGCGCAACTGATAAAAATAAGGGAACGTGTCTCTTCAACCAAACTGGTCGTGAAGTGAGACCGGCATTCTTCATACTTGGAAATAAGCAAAATCAGTCCTGCGTTTCGATTTAGACTTGCAAAAGGAAGAACAATTTGCTTAGATGGGACTCCGCTATAACGCCTCCCGCAGTGTCGTTGGGGGTGAGTTTACTGATGCATTATACGCAACCTAGCATTCTGCTTAGAACATGTTCGTTAATTCAAGTCATTCAATTTGTTCACGATCACATCATAAACGGGCCGCTTTACGTCTTTTGACCTCCTTCACGTTTCCACCACAGAACAAACTTTGAATTCTTTAGACCCTTGTTCAGAATTCTATCACGCACCCCTCTGTGCAAATGTACTCACATAATGCACGAAATTGAAATTGAAATAAAAGGGATGCTGAAATCCGGATGTTTTTTCCGTGCAATTCACGTAAACGTGCATGGTGTGCACTTTGCGGTGAGTTCGATGATTGAGTGTGTTCCTCGAAAATCTCGTCAAAGTTACGAACACCAAAAGGGACTGCCATAATGTCGCATAAGGTCTACTTTTTTCGGAATAATGTAGATTCCGAGCAATAAATGCAACGGCTGCAAGTTTGAATAATTCTGACGGATATCGACGGATCGACTTTTAACCAAAACCGACTCAGTCCTCAGGCGCAGTTACAAAAAAGCTGCCTCGTGGAAATTTTACTTCTACCAGCCAAACCATTTTGCTGTCTGCATCAAACCCAAGACAGCATCCGTCTTACCTACAGCATTACCGGCCTAGGCGCTCCTTGGGAGTCTTGCGTGTATGGTTCATTGACCCACCCCACCCAGCCCCGACCAATCACCGCTGATTCATATCCGCGGCTTAGCAATCTCACCGGTCCACTTTCTGCCCATCCCTGCCATACACTGAGCCGTGACCGCACACCCTTCTCCGTCACTTGTTCTATCGTTGTACCCCCCCCCCCCCACATTTACAAGGGTTCAGTTTGCGCAACCCCTTCGACGGGGAAATAATCCCAACGTTCCCTAATTCATTTAGTTTGACGTTGACAGGGGCTGCAGTGGCTCTGCTCCGAGCGCCTCTCTCAGCGCTGGGCCTCTCGCGAGGGTCTGCATGCGCGCACCAGTGCTGTCTGGCATTCGTCCACTTGGCTTCCCAACCGACCAATCAGATTCAAGGCCGAGTCAGAAGTGCCCTAACTCAAGACTTTTTGACGCATTCCCTAACGGACACTTGGGACGCCGCTCTCCCGACGCCGGACGTGCCCTCGTCCGGCTGTGACTCTCTCCGTCTCCTTCTTCAGTTAATCTCCCCATTGGCATCCGCCTTCTCCTTCCATTCGCGACCGGGCATGGAGGTCGTGGTGGCCAGCGTCTCACTCGCGGCCTAGCCTACCAGCGATACGGCGCCACCATCTTGAGAATTCACTAGTACCACTTGATTTATTGTTACGTCTTGATCATTATAGCTGCTGGGAATACGTACTGCATCAGTTCAACTGTACTTATGTATAACCGTAGAAATTCGACCTTTTCTGTTTATGATAGTAGCTTGAAACCTAGTACCGATACTGCCAGCTTTCCATGTACCCCTCCCCCTTGGGTGACAACTTGTTTAATGCGTAAAGACTGCCTGGTACCAGCAGGTCGAGAATCAACTACTGAACATGCACAGATTAGCATGTTCAGTAGATGGCCTATCTCACAAAGTGTTAACCCAAATTCTAAAATGTGTTTTCGTCCGGAAGTTATTACTCATGGGGGGTTGTAATAATGATTATCATGCAGCGCAATCCGATGATATTTCGGTCACGTCAGGAGACTCACTTTTGATTGCGTGTTATCCTGGCTACCGGCAAAAACCACGCTCGCAAAAGAGGCTACTTAAGTAATATGAATGCTTAAATAGTATGCATTTTTCTTGTTGATTTTCGATACCCTTAGAAGCTCAATTATATTGCCGGGAAAACATGCACAACATATTCATTCTTTTGCTCATTCGGTAGAAAATTACATCTTCTTCCAATTTTATGCTCGAAGGAAGGGCATAATTCGGTTTTCAAAAAGTTTTTGGTTGTGAGAGTTTTTAATACCGTGAAATGGCCGTTCATAAAACGTCGTGTCTCTGCATTTACCCATGTGGCTTGTAAAGTTAACAATATGGCTCAAATCCACTGCCAAATTTTATGAATCCCACATGATCTCCTCTTAATACCGAAGAGAACTGTATCGTTTTCTGTACGCGAAAAATATACGGCTTGTAGTTCGGAAACCCTGAATGCGAGTGTAACGGCAGGTCAGATTCAAAATTATTCGGCATATGGAAAAGTTTTTGAAAACCGAATTATACCCTTCCTTCGAGTATAAAATTGGAAGAAGACGTAATTTTCTGCCAAATAAGCAAAAGAATGAACATCTTTATGCGTGGTTTCCATGAAATATTATTAAATTTTTAAGGGCATCGAAAACCAATGCGACAAATGCATGCTACCTAAGTTGTCATTTTTTACAGTGTATGGTTTTTGCATGCAGTCGGAAAGAAGTTCGTTCGAAAGCCGACATGCTGAGGTAACTTAATTATTATAGACTTATGCTCTACGATGATTCGTTTTACAGCCCTACTTAATTAATATTTTCGAAACGAAAACGCATTTCGGAATGTCGGTTGGCATTTCATGAGTTAGTCCACCTACTGTATGTTACCACTTAATGATATGAAGGTTATAAGAACACCTCTGATACCTGTCCGTGTTTATGTGTATCCTTGCGATACTCTGGAGATTATTCGTTTGTCCCGTACGCGGTGTCCTTACACACCACTGCTCACAGATCATGAAACATTAATAATTAATCGAGGGAACCAAATGCAGATGGATGCGTTGATAAACCCTTTCCCAGTGTGATTTGAATAGGTATCTAGAAAAATTTTCAGCTCAGCATGCCAATACGAACGAAGTAACTTAAAGTTACGTTCTGGTATACCCACATGCTAAACGCATTCAAGTGATCTTCTGTGTTTGAGGGCGCATTAAAGTTCCAGACACATTTCGTGAGCCTTGGTGCATTCCCTGTGTTCACCCTTTAAACGCACTAACATCGGCGAGTTTTGTCGATACCAGCAAGCATAACATAAACGTAGGAAGTTTAGATTGACTTAATAATACAGTAGCTGGCCTATAGCATGTGATGTGTTTTCTACTGGAGAGATTGCTTAATTGGTGTTGCAATAATGATTATCATGCAGCACAACTCCATAAAATTTCAACCACGTCACGAGGCCGGCTACTTATATAGTATACAATCTGGTCCAAATCCATTGCATATTTTGTGAGTCGTATATGTCGTACTTTTTAATAGCGTAGAAAAATTTGTGATCTTTTTGACCGAATATGTACGGTATGTAGTTTGAAATCCTGAATGCAAGTGTAACGGCAAGTGCGGCCTAAAATATGCAGGAATTAAGGCTTTTCAAACGTTTTCATCGAATAGACAGTTTAATGAAGACGTGATTTGCTACAAAATGACTACAATAAAGATTATTTCGCGTTCGTTTTCCATAAAATAAGATTGAATTTATGAGGAACTCGGAAGAACGGGAAAATTCACCCTACTTATGCAGTTGCTTATTTTGCACAAACTGTGAAAAACTCAGCGACCTCTAGCCACAAGCCCCCACCGGAAGCCGTGAGTTTAATCGCCGTTTCCCGTCCAGCCTACCGCAACGTCAGGAATTCACCAAATCTGGTACAGTAGTCAATCATTACGCAGTGCAGTTTCTACAGACGGCCGAAAAAAAGCTTATTCAAAAGTCGGTATTCTGGGGTGACTGAAATATCTTAGGCCTACGCTGCTTGGTAGTTACTATTGTAACCCTAATCGAGTAATCTTCTAGAATCGAGGACATAGTTCAGAATTTCGACTAACGTTTCACGAGATATGTTGTGCACTGAGGAGTTGGGACAGCATTCAGAAGGTGTACCGGTGTGTTCTCTTCAGCGGGCTTCCGGTGAGTTGATACATCGGCATGAGAGATCAGGGTGCGTTTGAGAGAGTGACGAGCAAGACTTATGTAACTGGTGAGTTGGTAGACTGTAGTTCGAATTCGAAATTTCCGATTAGGCGAAAAAATCACCTACTCGGTGTTTCACTGATGCAAAAGCAGAGCTGATTTGGGTGCACTAAAACTTAGTTAGTGATACAGTAATTGACCTATCTCATGAAACCTGATAACAGAGATTGATGTGAGAATTTTCAGATGTCCGAAACGTTGCGCATTTTGTTTTCCCATCCAGCCGCTTCAAGGAAATGTCTTCTCCTTGTGCAGAAATTGTGTCCACGTAAATTTCTCCAGCAAAATCTTCATAAATTTGGGCGAAAATGGACGTCGTGATATACTCGGGAAATTTTCTAAGCTAATGTCTGTCCTAGACTTCCGTTACGCAGGCTAGCTTCTGCACATACCTCATTCGGAAATGGAACGAACAAGGCATTAACAGTTTCAGCAAAATATCAGTTTTTATATGGCCACTCCATAGTGCATTCATATTCGTAAAACGGGCCCAAAAATGAGCATAGATAGCGAAAATAGACGCCATATAAAGAAAAGGCTAAAAATTTGAAATTTTTTCTTGGCTTCACCGTGTTAAAATGAAATGTATGTTGACCTCCGTCAATGGAATGTGGTATTAAAACGCTCCTTAAAAAGGTAACTTATTAGAAAATGTTTTCCAACTCATCAAAAGCTCCTTCGTTGTTGATGTTTGTTGTAGACGTTCATTTTATTCAACGACGAGGTTTTCTGTTTGAGGAAGTTTTCAAGTATGACCCAAACGACCTATTACATGAAAATGACCGCACAAACACTCGTTACTTCGGCAAATGCCTCCAAAAAGTGTCTTATTTTAAAGCTTTTAACGGACAAAATACAGAATCTGTATTTATGGGCGGTTGAGTGAAAACATTGAAAATCATGAAGTATTCAACGATATTTCAAGGCCGATCTGAAACTT
Organism: Spirometra erinaceieuropaei; assembly: GCA_902702965.1. Classification (NCBI taxonomy): domain Eukaryota; kingdom Metazoa; phylum Platyhelminthes; class Cestoda; order Diphyllobothriidea; family Diphyllobothriidae; genus Spirometra; species Spirometra erinaceieuropaei. Next base: position 1,193,879 of record CACRXP010000148.1, read on the forward strand.
AACGTAGTCCTGATCAAACGAAAAGTATAGATTAATTTCATGGAGGAAAAGTTCTTTTTATAAACACAAAATGGTATGATCACGACTATACCTGTCAATTCTGTTTAGAGTTATTAGGCGCCGATCAACCTGGCAGCGTGTGACCCTGTGAAAACTTTTGTTCCTAAGACGCCCCTGTCGGTGAAATCAAGCAAATTCCTGTTTCTCTTGCTGAATCACATCTCGACCAATTTAACAGCGCAAAGGATACCACGAATCCTTGAGAAACTGTTTTTGAATCTCTACTCAGAATGTAGGCTGTTGGCAAACCGCCGTATCTGAAATCACACTAATTCTTAACGGATATTGAAATGTAAACTTCGCCAAACCACTATTTTCAATTGCTATTTTATTTTATTTATTTATTTTATTATTAGTTATTTTATTTTATTTTTATCTGTTATTTACTCAGTTTGTGAAATGAGCAGACATTCTGTACATCTAGAAAAGAAGTTTACTAATTACAACCATTTTGACTTATTCAGGATTTTGCGCTTTTTTTAAAAAAAGTTGACATTTTTAAACAACGCAACAAAGACTTTAATATTTATTTTTACATTTTTAACTCTTTTAAAGTTGTGCTCTATTCAAGTAGATATTGGGTCCACGCATTGGTGTCGGTTTGCGAGTGATTGACAATCATTCGTAAGTTTCGACACCTTTCATCTGTTAGGTCATGTAGAGTAAGTTCGATGATAAAGGGGAGAGAAATGTCGCAAACAGAGAAGGGAGAAGTGTCGATGTTAGCAAATGCGGACGTCTATTCTGCACAGTTGCAACCGAACGTTGACCCGATCATATCTGGCGAAATTTTCTTGAAGATAACCATCTCCATTCCCGACAAGATAACAGAAAACTGCGTTTTCCTATCCACTGGCTTCTTGAGCGACAGAGGTGGGAATGGGATGTTTGCGAAGACTGCGAGCCCAGGGACATCCGGTATCGGGTTGTTCTAACAAATTCGACGTACCAGGGTAGTTGAGGCTAGAATTTTGGCTATACCCTAACCCTCACATTTAAACGCCCAGGTCCCTGTTAGGGAGAAGGGATGAAGACACCAGAATTAAGCACTTCTTCTGTTCAGGACAGTGAACGAATTCTTCCAGGCATTACTTAGCGTAGTGAGCACACTCTCTGGACACGCCAACAGTTCCCTTTGCCACAAATCACTTGAATCGAGTTGAAGCAAACGAGAGGGAGAACTGTGGAGAATTCCACATGTTTTGTTCCTCAGACGCTTATACGGCTGAGGCCTCAAACTCCTCCCCTTATGGCGTTGTGCGACTGACAGCGTACCCGATGTGGCGAACACACTTACGGGGTTTTACTTATATCTGCTCAACTCGGGTCTCTGTCATTCACTTTTCGGTCGGATCTTATTTCGCAGCCTCATCTGCAGTGGACAAGCCCCAGCCGCCTGTCATACGGGACCAGTGGTAATAGGGCGTTTAACACTAGCCCCTAACTCTAACTCTAACCCACAACACTAACTCCTAACCATAAACCTAACCTCTGACCCGTAACCCTAACCCCTAACACTAACCCCTAACAGGTGCGGCTACGAATTAAGATGTTACCTACTTTTGGGGTGTAGGGGTGTCAGCGGTGGGTTCACGTAATGGTCGTGGTGGTCGCTCACTTGCTTGCAGGTGAGACTGCGCCTAGCGTCCACATGCTGGCACCCAACTCTCTCCTGTGGCTCCACGTAGCTGGACTCTGCTCAGCGGCCACACCCTGGGCAACCGTCTCAACCGGCGGGCTAAACCAGGTGAGGGGGCCCTGTGCGCTGTGCCGTGTGCACAGAGTTTGCGGATTCCGCTGGATGCAAGGTCGGATGGAACCTTGCGTCGGCACCGTCGTGACGTGGTTCGTCTCTGCACGCCGCTGGACGGCCGGTGACGGGATGGATCTCCACGTCGACATCGCCTTGACGCGCTTACCTACGCCGTCGGAGACCGCGGCTTACGGCGAATTAGAGTCGCTCTCCACTACAACCCGAAGTCGTGGTTCCATAGTGGAGTTCGGCCTTGCCACAACGGCACATGGGCAGCCCGATACAGGGGCGGCACTGCCAGCCCCCACGAGAGGAAGGGCCTAGAAAAGGTGGCCTAAACATTGCTGGGTACCACGCCGTCTCCAGGCTAGCCAGGGCCGCAGACGTCTTATCATCGTCGAAACAATCAAAATCTAAACAACAACTTTTCCTTCTGGTGGTTTGAAGTGGACCAAAAAATATACATGCCCAGCGCGCAAGTTTTTGATGCATCCAGCTTTGTCAAACTGCACATTGGTGCTGTTACATACAGACAGGCGCGTGCGGGCTATGTGAACCCTGTTTAAAATGACACAGTGTTTTGAGGAGACAAATATTATGGATCAACTGGTCTGTAGTGGTTGCCAACATGATGGAGGGGGCTACCAGATCATGCCTCAACTGGGTAACTGGGTAGCAGCATCCGCTTCAATTACTAAGGAGCGCTCGGAGGGGCCTAACACTGCACAGCATAAAAGCCTCTTACTTAAGCTGGGTATAATTCAGTTTTCCGACAAGTAGCCCCCACATGAGTCGATTACAACAAATAAGTGCGCGGAGACCGCTCAAGCGATGAAAATTCACACGATTCTATTGACGGTTTCGGCGGGCGATCTCATGGTGGTTTTTAAAAAATCAACTATTTAATGACGCGCTTTGTGGCCTAGTGAATCTGCAGCACGAAGTACCAGCAGGTGACAGGCTGCTTCCAGTGTCGCAGGCGTGGCCGCCTAACCCATCTTGCCTCGGTCTGTTTCAAGTTTCTCGATTGGTTTATTGTGTAGCAGCATCGCAGCTCCGACGTTTACTGAATGCTGGGGGTGTATATTGCCGCACAACGGATTGCATGATCCAATAGGCTTCGGTCAGCCCTTAGTATGCAGCGGATGTCCTATCTAATGAAATGTTAGCCGAAATTCTGACATGAACTTTCGATTTAAAAAGGTTACTTAAGTATGACTGGAAGATTAATTAAAGTGTAGCAGAATCCTAAGATATTTCAGTCACGCGAAAGTGCCCGCCTATGAAGGAGCTCCTTTTCGGCTGTCTGTAAAAACTGCTATTTATGTAACACGAATTTTTTCACTGCTATTCGGTGCCTTCATAAATTTAGATAAATTTTACAGCAGACAAACACAAAAGTACTCCTTTCTCTATTACTTGGTGGTAAATAAGGTTTTCGTTAAATTTCCTACCTCAAGAAAAAGGATCGTTTCTAATTATGACATTTTAGGCAGCGAAATGCCCGTTAGTAAGATGTCGTAGCTCTTCATTTATTACTCTTGCTTATAAATTGCACTATATGGTTCGAATCCACTACATAATTTTATGAACCCTATGAATTACCTTCTTAATAGCGTATGTATGTAAATGTAGGACTTTCCTTCCATGGAAAATGTACCGCTTGTGTCTTGGAAGCCCCAATGTAAGTGAAACGGCAGGTCGGGTTAAAGATTATCCGAGGATTCAAAAAGTTTTCACACACCAAATCATGCTATTCCTTCAAATATACAGTTGGAATACGATGTGATTTACTGCCAAATTAGTAAGAGAACGAACATTTTTGCGCATGCCTTCTATAAACTCAAAGAGAAAATTCATATTATTTGAGTAGTCATTTTTACAGAATGTAGTTTTTTCGGACAGACGGAAAGAGGCCTGTTTAGAAATCGCCACCCTAGCCTGAATGACAAATTTTGGGAGTATTTTTCACGATAATTAGTATTACAGTCCTACTTGGATAATCCTTTTGAGTGGAAAGCAGACTTCAGAATTTCGATTAATGTTTCATGAGATAGAGCATCTACCGCATTATTTTAAGCGATGAAATCTCATCCAATAATAATGACTGTTTTGAGAGCCAAATTTTTCATTGTATTCCAAAACCCGAACCCCTTTCATAAGGCTCTTGGTGTTGCCAGCAGATTGGAAGAACAATCGGCAAGTGAGGACTGTTATCAATATATACAAGAGACGTTCGCATGGCGTCATCAGCCATTTATACTTCACTTCCAGAATCATTAGTAACACCCGTATACAGCAAGATCTGTTGACACCAAAAAATGTTGGGATTGCTTCCTAACTGCATTTTTTGTTTTATGAAAATAATACTTAATAACGGGTTTGCAAGAAATTGGATTTCTTGGGAAGTCCGACATGAAAACGTTAAGTTCATAGCTATGGAATTAAAACCTAGTCAATGGACGTGCTTCTGAGTAGAGAGCTTGATGACAGCATTTGATGTAGAGCCTATCGTAAGAAAACGTGATCCAGCCAATGCACCAATTTTGCGAGTCTCGTACGACTAAACTTGAAATGTAATTCAGTCCACTGTTTGTCACAGAAGATATGAAGCATCTGCTCGGCTGATAGCATTGAGAGAGAGGGGGTGGATTAAGATGATCGAAAGTCTCTCTCTCTAGAACGAGTACTGCGACGGATTCATTGTTAGGAACATGGTCGACAGACCGTCAAAGCCCCCGATGCTGACGGCTGGAAAGAAAAGGCTTTTCATTAGGATCCTCTTTCAAGGGAATGAGCCCAGTGAAATTCTGAGGAGGCGCCTGACTGAAGCTGCATCGCGCACCCTTCCAGCAGCTGACACCCGTGTACGGTTTTCCCCTAGTTCCATCCTATACAGAGAGGGCAAGGACAAACTACCAGCTCAGACCACCTCTATGTGTATTTACTCCTACACCTGCTCCTGTGGGGCAGAATATATTGGTCGCACGAGCTGGCATTTATCGAAAAGAATAAAAGAACATCTTCCAGCATAGTTAGGAAAGGGTCAGATAAAGAACATCAACAGCTCGATCCTCGCTCATATGGTAGACACAGACCACTGTGTGGACGCCAGTGAGGCCTTCAGAGTGATTTACAAGGTCCCATCAAGCTATCCAAAACTACTTGGGCAGCGTGTATTGGCTACGGCAGAGGCGGCTGCAGGCAGGCTACGCGAACCGGTCCTATACGCACAGAGGAGCTTCATACAGGTCCCATAGTTGCCATGGTTCAAAGCCACCAAACCAGCCACCCGCATGTAATTACCTTCGCCGGGACCCACCTTCTCCCTGGCGCTGACTAGAATTGTGGTGTTTCAATCTCCCCCTCCCCTTCCCAAACCCGAGCTACAGCTTAATTATCTACTTGCCCGTATCTTTTAATTCATTACTTCAATAGCCATACAAAATGTACAAGCCTGAAGATAATTTATCGAAAGCAGACGTATGCTCGCCAAATTGCCTTTTGGATAATCCGTCTGTCTGCTTTCGGCTCAACCACGAGAAATGCGCGTAGATTTTTACAGGGTCTGAGCCGGCGTTTATTCAAAGGGCTAAGGAAAACTCCTCCAACGAGGTTAGGAAAAGGTCAAATAACGAACGTTAACAGCTCTGTCCTCGCGCGCCTGGTAGACACAGACTACCGTGTGGATGCCGGAGGAGCCATTCGAGGGATTTTCAAGGTTTGGTAAAACTACCCTACATCACTTGGACAGCGTCTGTGGGCTACTGCAGAGGCGGCTGCAATCACGTTACACGAACCAGTCCAGTGCGCAAAGAAAATTTCAGACAGTTCACACGGTTACGCTGGACCAAAGCCACCAAGCTAGTCACCCGGATATAATTATCAGTCCTGGCGACCACCATCCCACGGCTGCTGACTGTTACCTTGTTTTTCCCTCTCCTTCTTTGAAATTCGATGGAATCAACAAGAAAAAAGGCGACAATTGTTAAGTGTATGCGAATCGAATAACTGTGAGCCACAAAGACATTGTTGTATTCGACAGATGGCCTAGTTGAATGTAAAAGTCGGACTATATCTTCAGTATGTAGGCTGCCACAAATTAGTCTAGTGTCTGTTATCCTCGGGCACGTGGAGGACTTGGAAGGCCAGGTTTTAGCCAAGGTATCAAGCAGTTGTCTGACAAGATGACTGAGGATATTAAGCTAACATTGGAGAGTGGAAGGAAAGGACGATTGTTGCTGGAAAGAATACTGAAAAACATAGATGCATACCACATGGGCCTAATGTGACCATTTAATAGAGCCTAGATTACCGTTTAGATCATCCCAGGATATGGCGCCAGGTCGCGGACCTATTTGCTTGTATAGGTTTGCGACGTTCACAGAGCAGAATCGACTCCCGGGCACTCTGTATGGCAATAAACATGTTACTGTCAGCAAGTAAGTAACAATTATATATAATCTGAACGTTTTATCACGAGAATCAGTCGCTAAACTGCAATCAGTTGGACGAATTTTTACAGGTTCTACTCCGAAAGTTATATGGCTATTTGGGCCGAAGTCGAACAGCTACAGTGTGATGACCGTGTAACATACATAAAATGTCAACAGACAGTAAGTGGGACACACGTGTTGCATGATTTCCCATACTGACAGCACAGAAAATATCTAACAATCTAACAGCTGATAGTCTGTCTGCATGACACTGCTGCGAGGAGTTAATTCTATTTCTGGGTCCCGCGCCGTTCTATGTGTGCCTTCTAATGGATACTGTTTGTTTGTCGAGTGTACATTACGTGGTTATTCAACAGTAGTTGGCTGACTTCGACTCGAATGTCCACTGAAATTTTGAGTGTGATCCTTAAAATTCATGTCCCGGGAGACTTAACTCCATGTCCTGCACTAAAAAACTATGTAGATATGTATGATAGAGGGGCGCTCACCGATTGTTCTTACGGAACTCACTCGTTCCGTTATGCCTTACAGTCTCTCTCTCTCTCGAGCCCAACTAGCAGCCGCGCAGAGGCGCATGATATAGGCAGAGTGTTATTACCGACAAAGATCTGTCAGCAACCCTCCCAAATACCAGGCACAACGGGAGATCCATTCAACTCTGAAATTCCCAAGAGCGAAGCTCCCATTTTCGGCTGCACAAAGTAGCCTTATAGACTGTGGTCAACCGCTGATAAACGTTGTGGTATGGGGTCGAAACCAGGGAGTCCTAACAGGCAGACGAGGTAATGGGTCATTTCGGTTAGTTTGTCCAACAATATCGGCAGCCGACCTGCGTGATGAATGAAGGGGATCACGATAGGCACGAGCGCAATCAGTGTTGCGGAGGTCGGCCCAACTGCAACCCATTCCACCCGTTCATATCTCTAGCTGAGTGGAGACCGCCTAGATATCCTCCTACAGGTGGTCATTGTTAATTCGGCTTAGTTCTCCGCGCCAGTTGTCTGATTGTTTGGAGAATCAGCATTTCCAAAACAGGACTCCTGTGTGCTGACAACAGCCTGCACCTTTGCCGGTCAGAAGTTGCACTCTGAGTACTCTATTGTCATAGCCCTAGGTCAGCTGATCGACAGGTGCGCGTTAAATAAGATATATACGCCCATGTCTTGTTCGTTAGGGGTGTTAACCATATCCGTCGGTTTGAATAAACCGATAGAAAGGCGAGCAGGTGGGTCGCCGCGACCTCACACGGTAACAGGTGCACATCGTCATGCCCCGAGCAAGGATAACTGAATGAAATCGAAAGGGGGGTTCCAAGTTCCTCCAGACGATACGCCTCTGGAACTCGATGAATCGGTAAGCATTAGTAACCGACCTGTGGCGATAGACAGCAAAGTTGCGAGATGTTGATGAAATTATGTTCATTTTGGCCGAACTGTGAAAAACTCGGTGCCTCGGTTCAATTATCTTCATGAACTCCACGACTGTCCACCTCTACAAAGAAAGCCACCAAATCTGAGACTTCGACTAAGACAGCGCGCTTCCCAGCGTTATTAGCAATATTTACTGCCGCAACGCCCTTTATCGCCCGAGACCGACATCTAGTGCCTCACTAAAACAACCTATGCGATGCTTTAATCAGCCACCTGAAGGAGAAATGCAAGGAATTTAGGGTAGTCATGGCACTACAGCTGTTGACTTCAGAAGGATCACAGGTAACATGAACATGAGCACACCCTCAAAATAACCACAAAAGTTAGGAAGTCCGGGAGACTGGGTTCTGACAAGCTGATGAGTTCATGAACGTTCGTAGATCTGGAACGTGAAAACCAGGACGACCGCAATAGCATCTACTGTGACGGTTGAGTGGAGGAGGGTTTAGTACTCAATAATTCCGTCAGTAACGTGTGCGAACCAGGAGAGCGACGTAAGGCAACATTGTCGAACACCATCCCGAGAGGGACTATTATGGACTAGAATTCGAGTGGTGATGGAGCCACACACCGTCCACTACCATCCAACACAGGAAATCACAATTAACGGGAGCGAACACAGCAGCAAAATCGACAGGACAGAAAACGGTCCGGTGCCCTCACGTCACGCACACTCTAAGACCGCATGCAGTGACGTCGACGGGGCTTGTAGACAGGCACCAACGTGGTAGAGCCCACTTAACGGAAACCATCTCACCTCTCCAGGCTTGTCCAAGCCCTCATGAACAGACGATGAATCAGAATATCATCGTCGGCACAAGGTGTGGGAACCGCGGAAGGTTGCAGTTACCTCGTTTTTGCGGAGTCCCAACGATATGCATGTGATCCCCTCTTGTGAGGCCGGCCGCCGGGAATTACGTAAGTGGTGAAGACTAAGAGTGCGACACGATCGATAGAAAGGACATGTTATTCGACCGACGCTCGATTCCATGATCAGAGAGCAGTTATCGCACCGAGTACAATCGACGGTGGGAACGTGAAACGACACACTTGATAGACATGTGGTTGTAACTGTATCCTAAAGGCATTACGATCTTTGTGCGTCCACAATCCTTATCTGCTGCTGAGCTCGAGTGTTAATCCGCGGCGTTAGGCGAATAAAGTTCCCGCTCCGGCGATCGCGCCTCCCCATCAATAAATTCCTGGAGCTCGTCAATCCACCCGTTAAGGTTGAAAATCCGCTACAAAGTCGAGAGCGGGCTCGGAGGGCTCACGCCAGGGTCGTCGGCGCACTGTCATTCTGTGCGGAAGGTCCACCGCTATTTGCGTGGAAGCGTTTTGAACACTGCCGACGTCTCGAGCCATCTCCACAGAGGTCGTCAACTTACCCGTGTAACTTTTTTTAGTCACCTTCAATCGATTTTGTTGCCATTTTCCGGAACTGGTCAAAGTAACTTTCATCGCAAAGCATGACTCCAGGCGCCTGGTCAGACTTCCTGGGCAAATACGGTCATTGTAATGCCGATGGGCAAATTTAAGCTCTCCGAATTCCCTGTCGGACTTCAAGTAGGGTCACTTCCTGCTAACCTCTCCTTCGGCTTGAGTTGCAGAGTAAGAAATTTGTTCGTGCTCAAAGCTTCAGCTGATGGATTGGTGTAGATCTGTGACATCGGAGGATCGTGTTCAAAACACTTTGTATGTAGTCAAGATTAATTTCCAAGTGTGTGTGAAAGAGAATATGGTTTGACCCAAAGGTGTCGTCCATTTCGGCGACATGTACCGATCTACTAGCATTAACCAAGCTACGAGGCCTCGAGGTAGCTAGACGGTGGTCAGTCTGGCTGGTGGCCCGGCCATTGTTTGGATATCACTTAGCAATCCCTTGCGGCTATGATGTGAGCACAGGTTTGTGGCAAGCGG
>CACRXP010000149.1:0-57309 GCA_902702965.1 Spirometra erinaceieuropaei
CATACGCGTTTTTAGTCCAAAAATATAACTTCGAAAGCTATACCCCTTAACTGTCTGTCTGGAAATGATTGGCACTCAAACTTGTGTCAAAGGTGACAGATGTTTTGTAAAAAAGAAGGCTCTTCCTATCAGTACAGGCTTCCTCACTGCGCGGTTCTTCTAATAGAGGAGACGCAGAAGCATTGACTGCAAAAGTTAAACATCTTGATTCTTCAAAACGTCCTGCTCCCCTGGACAAGAAGTTTCCCATTTGCGTTACACTGATGAGCAACAGCCCGTGCTTTGGGTGGACTTGTTTTCTCAAATTGGCGTTTGATCTTTTTTCGTTGAAAATAATTCAGACACTTTTTTGCACACATGGCAGACATCTTATTCTATGCCTTACAGCTGGGGTTAGAGCGACACGAGTACGCATGTAAGGGTGTGGTTTGACGCATGTCCTTGATCGAATGTTTATCGCATATGTCAAAAATCCTTCTCACTGATTCACGGTGATGGAGTTGATATGTAGTCTTGGCACTGGTATGCGTGAGGCAAGTCATCTTTCCTGCGGCGGCGTTTACTAAAGTTTTTTTGATCTTTTCCTCCTAACCTACACAAAACAATGGTGATTTTTACTGTAGTTTGGAAAATATTCAAGTTCCAGCTTTCAAAATTCGATGATGCGAAACGAGCGAGAATGTAAGGATTGCTACTTAATTTTAGAACTTCTCTTATATGGTAAAGATGGAGTTCGTCTTACCTTGTTAACTCAACAATTTGCTTAATGTTGCGACATAAATGTTGTACAGTTACGTTTGTCAAGAAAGAAAACCTCTAAAATGGTTCACTATGACAAACTGTAGTAGTAAGGTATAGTTATGTAGCCCCACCTAATGGACACAGTACTGTTGGAGTTGGGGCTAGGAGTTAGGGTTAGGGCAACTATTTCTCAATCACTCAAAGTACAACCGCGCATTCTCAATAGCGTTTCTTTTGCACACAACTACTTGGCATCGTCTCTTGTGCGTTCCTCGGCCCCACCTGTGTCGAAACCCCTATTTCTTCCGGTCTCGTATTGCAGGTGGCTGGTGGTTTGTTTACTTCAGGTGGGGCTACATAACCACGTCTGACCTCAAAAAGACCCGGCAAAGCATTTGTTTGGAATCCTGGTCGTGGTCGCATTTGGCATTTACTACTACTAATTTGGTGAGTCCAAAGACTCGGTACTTTCACTATCGCTAGTTTAGCTGTATACTCCAATCATGACACAAACACCCCAGTCTGACTTTGACGCCTAAACTCCAAGTCCCCTGTTGATATCAGACGAATTTAAAGGGTTCGAGGTAAGGAAGTTCAAAAATAAGCTGTGAGGCTTTGTTGGCAGGTGCCTTGAGCTTCATTTTCTGTTCTAAATTGCTCATTTTAATTAGGCTGTTCTCCAGTCAAAAAATACTCGGTCTCAAGAGCGAATTCTCATTTTAGATAAAAATCTGCATAGTTTTCATATCGTCGCATATTACTGGAAAGTGTACATGCCTCTTCCAAATCTTCATGTCAGTTTCCGGCTTTTCTATTCGTCCAAACGACATTCTGTTCAAAATAATGGACAACTGTTTGGGTGTTAAACATCCTTAGGGTGACGGAACAATGTTAAAAAAACATGTGACACATTGGTGCGCGTTGAATAGTGTTCATAGACTGGGGCATACTCGTCCACATATCTCGACAGCCGGACTGTCGTTGCCGACCACGACCACCGTGTGCCCCATGGCAGGGTGAGTACAGGCACGATGACTTGTACGAAAATCAGTTTGTAATGCTAGCAGACTTGCGCAGCATCTACTTCACCTACTCCTACCTCGTCGCGTCAACACCGAATCAAAGGAGCCGGCTGTGGGTTTGGGTGCAGGTGTATGGCGCGACGTGAGCCTGCGCCTAGGCGTACCTCCACACATCTCCCCCTCGCGTGTGGCATTTGTTATGGGTACGCAGCCCAATAACGCGTTTCGGACCCTGATTTGACCCATGAGTTGGTCCAGCGTAGCTTCCGAGTGGCCCGTTATAGGGGTCCAGTGGTCGTGCGTACAACGCTGATGCTCGCCGTTTCCGACTGAGACATGACGATACATCCGCTAAAAATAAACAACTATAACTCTTATCTCGTGAAAGTAAAAGAAGAAGGTCATATTTTTTTCAGCCTCGCCTATAGGTGTCCGTTAAATCCCCAAAAGTGGCTTTAAGACACTTTGGCAACAAAATTGTCTCTGGTGAATGCGACTGCTTAGAAACAGAAGTCCTTTCGGCCACGTCTGTCCAACCTCCCGTAATTTATGTCTCAAGAGATCAGCCCCTGACAACCTGTGTTCCAGTCCAGTAAAAAAGAGGCATGCACTGTACCCCCCCCTTCCCCCCAAACAGGGCTGCCTAGTCAGTCCTGGCGGGTTCTCGAATCCACTGCGAGTCGTGGGTTTTTTGATGGAGAGACGACCAGAAGTAGTCTGAATCACTTGCCGAACTGCATGTCGTCCTCCGCGTGGGACTATATTACTTTTGGGGTAACAGCACTATCGTACCTGGCACATACATGACTTCGACCGTCGCATTCGACGACGTCCACCGTCTGCTCCAAAGCACGCTGAAGCAGGCACGGTGAATTGTGCGTGAGCAAATGTACAGTGAGTGCGGGTGTTCGAAGCATCTGTCGCACATACGGTAGGTGGACTAATTCATGAAATGTCAACTGAAATTCCGAAATGCGTTTTCGCTTCGAAAAGATTAATTAAGCAGGGTTGTAAAACTAATCAGCCTGCAGCATAATTCTATAATAATTCAGTTACCTCAGGATGCCGGCTTTCGAAAGAACATCCTTCCGGACGCATGCAAAAACTATACTTTGTAAAAAATGACTACGTACTTAGCATGCATTTTTCTCATTGATTTTCGATGCCCCTAAACGTCCAGTTATATTTCACGGAAAGCATGATCAAAAATGTTCATTCTGTTGCTCATTCGGTAGAAAATTACATCTTCCTCCAATTTCATACTCTAAATAGGGACATACTTCTGTTTTTAAAAAGTTTCTAATTGTGAGACTTTTTAATACCGTGAAATGGACGTTCATCAAGCGTCATGTCTCTGCATTTACCAATGTGACTTGTAAAGTTAACAATATGGATCAAATTCAATGCTAAATTTTATGAATCCATATGGTCCCCTTTTAATACCGTAGACAAATGTGTGGCTTTCCGTACGCGGAAAATACGTGGCTTGTAGTTTAGAAACCCTGAATGCAAGTGTGACGGAAGGGCGGGTTCAAAATTATTTGGAACTGGAAAAGTTATTGATAACCGAATGATACCCTTCCTTCGAGTATAAAATTGGAAGAAGACGTAATTTTCTACAGAATGAGCAGAAGAATGAATATTGTTATGCATGTTTTCCATGAAATATAAGTGAACTTTCAGAGGCATCGAAAATCAAAGAGACAAATGCATGCTACTTAAGTAGTCATTTTTTACAGAGTGTAGTTTTTGCATGCAGCCGGAAGGAAGTTCGTTCGGAAGCCGGTACCCTGAGGTAACTGATTTAGTTAGAATTATGCCACAAACTGATTAGTTTTACAACCCTATTTAATTAATCTTTTTGAGGTAAAAACGCATTTCGGGATTTCAGTTGACATTTCACGATTCAGTCCACCAATTGTACACAAGCCACACGCACACCCACGTGCCGAATACCTTCATTCGGTCTGGCTAACCGGTTGGGACGGTTACCACTAGGCTGGACCTATCCTCGGAGAGCCAGAGATGACAGATATTCAGTGGGTTTCCGGAAGCAGTTACCCTTCTTTTCATAACATTTGAGGGAGCCTTGTCTCCCTTGATTACACCAGGACCTTGTACATTGGACGGTTAATGGAGGTGCGGAAGTCGGAGAAAACGGAAAAAACTAAGTGTAAAGCATAAATTTCAGCAAACGAGACTGGTGAGGTATTATCCAGTAGAAAGGAAGAGCAGGTTAGCGGGAAGTGAACCTGAGAAAGGGTAAATAGTGATTTGACGGCGAAGGGAGGGAGGTGAATATTAAAGTCTGTTACGGTACGGAATGATTGCGCCGTGGTACCAGACTAATTGGCCTTTGACAAACCTATCACTTTTCCTCTGCTGTAATTGTCTGTTTTAACGTGACGGACAACAACGTTTCATTTCCACCCGGCATCGTTTGTGAGCTCCACTGTCGGGTCGTTGGACGTTTTTAATACCAACTTTATTCACCTACCGGTCTTCCTTACCGCTCTTCTTACGTAGGATCCCTCAGATATCGTCCATTACTTTGTGGTAACAATTGCATTTACGTTAAGATCAACTGTGAAAAGAGAAAAAACTCGAAACCGCCCAAATTTACAAATCTCGCCGGTTCATTGCCAAAATCGTTTGAAAAATGAGAAAATTATGCAGTTGGACTGGATGCCAAAAAGTAGTTGGCTGTTTATAGTGCCGCGCGCGTGTACTAATTACAAATCATGGGCCCCATGTGGTTCATCGTGTTCCGATAAGGACACACATGCGTACAGTTCAGACTTCGTGATGAACGGTCACAACAGAGGGCAGGATAAAACAGAACGAAGCCTCTGGAGGCATTTGTGTTTGTTGAGCAAAATGCATACAACCAAAAGAACTACCCATATGCAACAACTTCAAAATGTCGATCGAATGCGACCGGGCTGTATGAGGACCAGGTTGACAAAGACTGCGGAGTTTGAGACGACCGTTTTTCGGATTTAACTTGTAAGTTATAAACCCACTAGTTGGGCACAGTGAGTAGGCTATCCAGGAAACAAAGATAGCAGTATCCCAACAGTTACAAACTAATATACAAGAACAAAGTCGTCAGCAGGTAAAAATGCGCGCGCATGTTCTATGTCTCATTCAAAGTTGTGTCATGTTCTTTAAAACCCGTATTCTAACTGAGTAAAAAAAAACGGACTTAAATGTCACTACAATACTCCCCATCCTAGGAGAACGGAGTTCAAAAGAATTTTTGTTAATAGAAGGAAAAGGTGGGAGTGTTGTGCATATTGAACAGTTTGGTAACGGTCGGGAAAACGGACATGAAGACCGCTGCGCTTAAGAGGAGGAGTCTGTGGGGTAAGGGAAGAAGCAGGATTATTGGGCGTAAGTGGAGTCTGGGAAATAGCAAGTAGCAATGTGCCGAGTGGTGGTTTTTCGGTTGAGGAAACGGAAAGAGGCTCGGTATAAGCCGCCTTCAAGCGGTCGACTGAGACCACGTTGGTGCGGCCTCGACGGTCAATTGGAAAATGCTTGTCTGTGCGAGATAGTACTCGAAATGGGCCGTCATAGGGTTGTTGTAGTGGCCGACGAACCCCATCTACGCGGACAATTGCAAAAGAACTTTAGTAAGTTCGGGTCGATGTACTACTTACTCGTTGGAACACGTGGAGGAGTGGCCCGAAGATGAGTTATGACTTGGCGTAATCTTCGCACATACTCGCTGGGATCCAAGTCGGCCAACCTTTGAGAGTACCCGAAAAAAATCATCGGGAATCCGTAGGGTAGTATCGCAGACATCAAGTTCTGCGCTTCAAGTTGGGCTTGAGTGCAGTATGGATACCGAGCATGACCAAAGGCAGATGTTCGCTCCAATGAGAAGGGTTGTCACGAGCTCGGAGAGAGGTTTTGAGTTTCCGATGGAAGTGCCCGACTAAGCCGTTGGATGAGGGATGGTATGCTGTCGTGCGTCTGCGAGAACATCCGAGGAGGTCGGTAAGGCTGTTACAAAGTTTAGACTCGAAGTGTTGGCTTCAATCGGTGGTAATAATTGAGAGGACGCCATAATGCGAGATCCAGTGTTCCAAAAAGGTATGAGCAACGGAATCTGCAGTTATGTTAGGTATGGGCGTTGCATGGGGCCAACGAGAAAGTCGGTCCATGGCGGTACTAAAATAGTTGCAACCACGAGATGTTGGAAAAGGACCTACCAGATCGATATGGACATGTGCAAAACGTGCGTCGGGTGCGAGATAAGTGCCAATGGGGACTTTGTTGTGCCGTCCGACTTTGGCCTTCTGACAGGCCGACCATGAACGGGTCCACTGGCGGATACCAGTGTTCATGCTTTGCCAAATGAAACGTTCGCTGAAGAAGCGCTGGGTAGTGCGGATGCCAGAGTGAGCAAGATTGTGAAACGCGGTAAAAACATCTCGTCTCATCTCGCTTGGCACTACGGGTCGGGAGACACCGCGTGATGCGTCACACAAGATTGTTCCGGGGGTGGTGGAAAGAGGAATGACCTCAAGATGAAGACTAGTGTGTTGAAGGCTCTCAGTGAAAGTCGTGTGGTTTTGCAGCTCTGCCATGCGTTCCAATTCGATGGAAGGGCGAGTAATGGCATAAATGCAAGGCCGGGAAAAACAGTAAACAACTTGATTATAAAGGCCTTTAAGAAATCAAATGACGGTGGTATACTGGGAAATAAAATCGAGATGGTGAGCCTCACTAGGTGAATGCTTGTCAGAAGAAGTAGAGGGGGCATAAGCAAGAGACTTATGGTCAGTATAAATAAAAAAAATCTCGGCTCTCAATATGATTATGAAAATGGCCAAATAAAATGCAAGAAGTTCTCGACCAAAAGTGCTATAACGAGTTTGTTGGGGTGTCAATTTGGTAGAGTAGAAAGCCAAGGGCTGGGTGCCAGTGGGCGTATGTTACTGAAGGGCAGCACCTACAGCGAAATTGAAGGCGTCGGCCACAATGGAAAGTGGGACATCAGTTATAGGGTGAACAAGGGCAGTTGTATCCGCAAGAACCTTCCTGGCACGATTGAAAGCCTCTACAGCTGTGTCAGGAAAAGAAAACTCGCGGTTGTTCCCGCGTAAAAGGTTAGTAAGTGGTAACATTTATTTGGGCACAATGAGGGATAACGCGTCGATATAAATTGACAAGGCCTATAAAACGGCAGGGTTGTTGAAAAGAAGTGGAAGTAGGGAAATCGCGAATAGCTGAAACTTTAGCATCTATAGGATGACAACCAAAAGCACCTACGCGATGTCCTAGGAAAAACAGCGACTGTACGCCAAAAACTCATTTAGAAACATTAATGGGAACTCCGAGTTGGTTCAATCGTTCAAAAATGAGACGTAAATGTTGGTGTTTGTGCTCACTGAAACTTGTTACTAGAACACCGTGGACCTAGACAAAAACGAAAGACAAGTCACGGAGGGCTTTGTTGATGAAAGGCTGAAAAGTTTGAGCGGAGTTGCGTAGCCCAAAAGGCATCCTGACAAACTCGAACAGACCAAACGATGTTAGGCATGTTAACTTATATTGTTTTAGTAATCTAACCATATGCCATAAGTCAAGTGGGGCTGCAGAACCAAGCCTCTTCTAACTGTCTTCTTAAATGTCCTCTTTCAGTGACTGACTTCCCGCGGAAGAATTATGCATTAGATGTGCTATCTCGCGAAGAGTTACTTGAAAGTTTACAATAAGCCTTTGATTCGAAAGCGTTTGAAGGGTTGTAATATTAATGGTCATGCAGCAGGATTCTAAGATATTTCAGTCACATCAGGATGCCGTCTTTTGAAGGAGTTTCTTTCTGGCCGTCCGCGGGAACCATGCTCTGTAAAAACTGAATCCTTGTGTTGCCTGTACTTCCACACTGATTTTCGATAATTTCTAAATTCAAATACGCTAAAATAAATACGTTTTCAAAAGTCTTCGTTTTTTATTCATTTGGTGCCGCAGATTATGCTACTTTAAATGTCGTACTTGAAGGAAGAGTATAATTCGGTTTTAAAAAAACTTTTTTTCTATCCCCGAATAATTTTGAGCCCAACTTGCGTCGTACTTGCACTCAGGGTTACCAAACTACGAGTTGCATATTTTCTATGTAAGGAAAATAATGAATTTTACACACTATTAAGGAGATTTCGTAGGAGGTTCATACAATTTTGCAGTGCATGTGGATTAGATCGTATGCTTTACAAGCAGCATTGATAAATGTGGCGGTACGATGCTTTATGAATGGACATTTAATGGTCTTAAAAATCTCACAGACAGAAACTTTCTTAAACCAGAAGATGCTCTTTTTCCAAGCAAAAAGTTTATAGAAGAGGCAATTTACTGACAACTGAGTAATAGAACGAATATTTTTGCGCATTTTATCAGCAAAATATATTTGAATTTATTAGAGCATCAAAAATCAAGGAGGAAAAATCGTGCTACACAAGCAGTCATGTTTTGTCAAGGGAAACTGACTCAGAAACCGGCATCCTGACCCAACTAAAGTATATTAAGATTATTCTGAACGGCAATTACTCCCACAGCCCTGCTTAAGCAATCTTTTTGAGCCGGAGACGTATTTCATAATTTCGACTAAAATTACATGAGATAGCGCACCCACTGTAAAAATAAACTCCTGTCTGTTCCTTCAGGGGATCAGAAGAGACCTTTTATATTCCTTCACGAGGTAACTAAGGTCCGTACCACTTAATCCAGATTTTTCTCAGTAGAAGGAGCCTTCCTAAAAGTTCAGCATACCGCCGTTTCATGATCTGTGTATTTGTTAGTGGTGCAGCGCGGCTGCGAGGTAGGGCTCACGCTGGATCGGTTTCGACGCGCACACTTGAACATTAGAAACATGCCATTCTACTCGAGTTGGGAGAACTATCTCCTTAAAGTGAGTTCTTCATGAACATCACTGAATGTTTTTCTGAAAAACAGAAGGAACACGAGATAAGGGCGCATAGTCGTGTTTATCAGTGTACAGATAACACTTCAACGTGGGCAAAGGTAGGGTTAGTGAATTAGGTCCTTAACCTGTCAGTGGAAATAAGGTGTGAGATTGTAATACATTTCTCTCCCAAATTACTTGATGCACGCATAAGTAACTCGTGATGACTCGAACAGCACTAAATCATTGCAACATAGTTTGAACCCGTTAGACGGCTAAATCACATGATGCGAACTTTTGGCAGAAACTCCTTTGCTTTACCGACATACAGTGCGTGACTTAACTCATGAAATGTGTCGAAAGTTACGAATAATTGCCAATCACTCGCAAACCGACATTATTTCATGAGTACGATTTCTATGTTAATTAAGTACAAGTTTAAAGGAATTAAAAACACAAAAGAAATATTATAGGCAGTGTTGCGTTGTTTAGAAATGTCGATTTATTGCGAAAAGCGCAATATTCTGAAAACATCAGAAATGGCTCTAATTGAGAAAAGTTCGTTTTTAGATGTATAGAATGTATTCTCATATTAAATACGTAGTAAATATGAAAGAAAACATAAAATAACGACTAGTAAAGCATTTCAGTGAAGTTTACATCTAAATACCGTTTAATAAGTAGTGCCTACACTCTGAGTGTAGATTCCAAAACATTTTTCCAGTGTTTCATAATTTAACTAGTGATTTGGAGTTGGATGAGATGGGGTTCAACAAGAGAAGCTGGATTTTGCTTGATTTTGCCGATGGGGACGTAGTAGGATCAAAAGTTTTCATAAAATGACATGCCAGGAGGCTGGTCGGTGCCTAATAAATTTAAATAGGACTGACATTTGTGCTCGTAAACACACCATTTTGTGTTTATAGAGAGAACTTCTCTCCCGTTAAATTAATTTATATTCTTTTTTCGTTTTTGATCACGGTGAGTTTCAAATTGGCCTCGAAATATTGCTGAATACTTCATGATTTTCAGTGTTTTCACACGATCGCCCATAAAGGCAGATTCTGAGTTACCTGTCTGTTGAGAACTTTAACATAAGATTATTCTTGAAGGCATTTACCAAATTATTGAGTATTCAGGCGCTCCTTTTCTCGGAGATGGTCGTTTGAGTTACATTTGAGGACTCATTCAAACATCCAGCTTCATTTTCGAGAAAAATGGCAGTCCACAACGAAAGTCGGCAACGAATATGTCTTCGGTCAATAAGAAAACTTTCCCTAATAAGTTGCCTCTTAAGGAAGTGCTTTATTACTGCGCTCCGTCGACGGACCTCTGTGTGCTTTGCATTTTTGCACGGCGAGGCCAAGTGAAAATTTCACACTTTTGACGGTTTCTTTCACTTTCCTGAGAAATACTAATATATTTCTACCGTAAACGCATGATCATGCCTTTCTCTATACAGTGAGGCCATGTCCACTGTTTTTGCTCGCTTTTAGACTCCGAACTTCGATTATGAATGCACGGCAGAGCGTCCATACAAATACTGATATTTTGATGAAACTATAAATATTTTGCTCGTTCTATTTCTGAAAACAGTATGCACACAAGCTAGAATACTAGAATAGTAGTGTGCCATACATTTAAAGCTGAAAATGACCATTGCGAGGTGGTCATCTATGTGACATCAGGTAGAATTTTCCAAACGGCACACGAATTTCAGCCCACTTAGACGAACGAATTTCTATCTGCTTTATTATTGCACTTTAGGACACCAATTAGTGCAGATCTGCTAAGTTAACATAAAGGAATTGATCAAACTCCTGGTTTTCTTAAAACAGCCTTTTTGTTAGGAGATGGATAGCCGTGGTCAACATCGGATATGAAATAAACTTTTTGGTCCGGCTAAATCTGTTTATTAAAACTCGCGCGGGTAAATTACTGTCCTTTCAATGAAAAAGTCGCTCAGATGCGTAACTGGAGTCTAGGACCTGTATTTGCGTAGGAAATTGCACGAATATATTCCAAAGTCAATTTTCGCTGAATCTTATGAATACTTTACTTGATCTGATTACGTAAACACAATTTCTGCACAAGAAAAGGAAATTTTATTGAAGGATGTGGATGAGCGAAAAAAATGCGTCACGTTAAAGGCGTCCAAAAATTCTCTTATCAGTTTCCGTTATCAGATTTCATGAGATAGGTCACGTACTCTACGTCTGGGTTGGAAGTGACGCTCGGATACGTCGGTCGTAGTCATCGCCATTTTGATAAAACATTTGAGAACTGCCCGAATTAGCAGTCAATATTCTGCTGGGTTGCTTGCGAATTTCCGAGTGACAGTTCAATCGTCTTTTCCGACGTGTGCACCACAGCAAGGTGAGGCAGGGACGGTGACTTGCGCGTGAATTCGTTTACGGGAATGTAGATTTGCTTAGCATCTACCGAGCTCTCTCTCTCCTTCCCACTCCCCATCTGGATCCCTTGTCTAGACAGAGTCAAGAGGACCGGAGGCGAGGAGGATGTAGGGCGAATTTTCTGGTACCCAAAGAAAGAATCATCCTCAGTTCTGCGACTATATTTCGATCGGGGATCGCTGGCAGACAAGCTTAAACTGGTCATTTCGTCTCCCTTCTCTTTCTCAGTAGCATTTTCCCATGATCGGGAGGATATATTTTAAATATTTTTGTGCGGAAGAACATCGAGTATAATCAACTTTTTGGAAGGAAGAGAAGTTGGTGACAGCTTCGCATTTCATCCCCTCTGATCTACTCTCCAACGCTCTGGTTTTATTTATGCTTTGAGGAAAATGGACTGCTCACCGGATCGAGGGACTTGTTTAGCTGACGTTTCAAAGAGCTGGGGTGGCTCTCCATTATCAAAGCGTCTAGTGAAAAAATCGATCAGGATTTTGAATGGACAGCCGGACTAGTTGGCCTTGGGCTGATCGATTTTTTTCTCTTCTTTCGCTGCCTTGGCCTAATGGCCGTCGCCAGTGAGTGTTGGTGGCCTCCTGTATTGTGTGTCGTCACCTCAATTGGGGTTAGTTGCGTTTGCGTCCCCCTTGTGGGTGAGGTGGTCGACAGGCCGTGTTTGCTCGGTAGTCTTAGGCTACGTATAACTGTCTTGTCTTCGTCACGACGTATGCAATGACGTAAGACTTTATAGGCCGAAGGAAGGTCTAGATGCCTGTTGATGGAGTTGGCATCAGAGTACCAAGCCTCAAGTGTGAGATGCTCTGTCCTGAAGGGGCCCCTGCCTAATACGGCTGCTCCTTGAAAATCAAAACTATAACCAGTTTCCCTGATGTGAGCCGCAAGCTGTGAGTTTGGGTCTAGTCTCCGAGTTTCCAGTTTGTGCTCAAGTAGGCGGGTCTGCAATTTCCGTTCGGTTTCCCCAACGTAGTTGCAGTCTCTGTCATAACAACGTATTTGATATACAACTGTTTTGGTGGTCGCGGTGTTTGAAAACAGTGCAAAATCGAACGAGTGCTATTAGTATCTTAGTCCGGCATGCGCTGATGGTTGCCAAAGAAGGGAGGTGAAGGACACAACCATAAAACTACCGACACAGCATTAACGTCTCACCATTATCAACTCACGTACTTCAACTGCCGCAAACCTCCAGTGTTCTATTCCATCTTGTTGATGTCGCTGTATAGCAGCCCTGTGAGAAAGAAAGCTAAAAAATCTCAGTCTAAGTCGTTCAGGGGATCCAGCATTCACAGAGCATCTCAACACATTACTTTCCGCTTTAATCAGTCATCTTAGCGGGCACTCGAGCGGGTGAGTTGGCAGAAGCCTATGGGTACACACAAATCAACGTAACCGCAAATTTTTTTCTGCTGAAGGTATATTCTTCACCTTTTGCCGCCTCGGCCCCGATCAGAGAACATATCTCGGAAAAGTTTGAATATTTCTAATTCCGATCGATAACGCAAGGACGCAGGCCTAGCTTTTGAGTTCAGTAGGCTTCTGCTATTCTCCAGACAAATGACATCTTAGGTAAGGCCTCATTATTGGCTAAGGGATCGATAATTGTACTTCTTTTGATGTCGCCTTTGCCGATACACCGATCAGCTATCGTGCAACGACGGAGGGCTTTTTATCTGGATGACGCATATGATATTTCTGCATGCAACCATGCGATCAGCCTCAGGTTTTCTCTCTCTCTCTCAGTCTTGATGGCTTATGTGATGCCGGTGGATCGTTTGCCAACAGTGGGAGGTCAGAAGCGCTGCTTTCACCATCAAACTCAGGAAATAGGCGCCGGTGTGTGAAGTCCACACGAAAGTGCATGACTTGCCTGGTTCTCTCTGCATCTTCTCTGACACCAGCGTCGGCGTCGGCGGTTTCGGGCCGGTGGCTGTTAGTTCATACCTCCACCCCACCCCCTGCTTATGCTCTGACTTTTTGACTCGAAGAGAACGATAAAGACACAGACCTCGGGTGCCCTTTTCTCGGCTTATAAGCCGTCGTCAGTCGACCTCAAACAGTCTCAACTTTGGATAACCCTTCTCGTTATGCGATCGCCTCCGAGGGCTCGACAGTGAACCCCAAGGAGCAACGGAGCGAGGGGGTATCGTAAACTGATTGGTGGATGCACTGCCCAACACTCGTATGCGTCTCCAAGTATGCCCCTTCAGCCCAAATGCTGCAAATTCCCCATTCGGCAACGGTATAGAGAAGGACCCCACTTAACTGTCGGTAGACTGTGGATCGTGCCATTCGTAATTTATGGTGACAGGAGTTTTATGGGTAGAACAGCACGCTGGACGGTAAGCTGACAAAATGGAAGAAAGCACAAAAATTGCCTGGATTTATGCCGAAAGTCTTATCCTGCGCTACTGTACGACAACGATAATGAGAGTAGTAATTAAACAATAAACAAAAAGCAAATTTCACAAAATAAAGGATTTTGGGTTAAGGAGGGAGGTTGTGGTAAGTAATCGTTGTTGGCAGTATAATCTCTGCGGCAGCCTGAAAATGTATGCCAAAATAAAACCCCACATGACACTAACCACAGTCTACTGACAGTTAAGTGGGGTCCTTCTCCATACCGTTGTTCCCTATTTATCTGAGTCAGCGTTCGGTGAGGAAGGCGCCTCGACGGTCACTGTGCCTTTAGTCGACTTTTAGAAAATTGTGCGGATTTTGGCAGATAGGGAGTATCATGCACCCTCTCTCCTTCAGAGGCAATGGTAGGCGGTTAGCGTTTCGGCAGTTATTCGAAATGTCACCGAACTGAGATAGTTTCTGTCATCTATGACGGGTAAATGGGTAGTCTACTCACAGCTTCAAAACCCCCTTACCAATTTTTGATTAGCAGAATGGGACAGAAGACACCTGACATCCTGCCTGAGAAAAAGAGCACAGTTAGCTAGTTTTTTAGGCCTATGGAAGCACGTTCGAGTGTCCTGTGTCCAATGGGCGTGTGGTATAGTATGCGCAAATCATCAGTCCTGCGCCCACCCCGTGGGGCATGCGGTAGAAGTCGTTGCCTACGATGATCGAATTGCCATCACTCGAGGTGCGGTGTTCCTTGCATTGGTCGAGGAGTAGAGCGTTCATGTGGAGCATGGGCGGTCGTGATCGTCCGCATACGCAGTTGTCCAGACTGCGAAGTCAACGCGCCTGGAAATGCGCCTTAATGGCCTTGACGCAGCGGGAGTTGAACGAGGGTGCCAACGATGACTGTCGGCTACATGACATTTCCACCGTTGCGAGCGACGACGACGTTCAGCAACGTGGTGCAGACTTGCACAGCATTTGTTGCACCCTCTCCTGCAGCACCAACCTGGCTGTAGTGGCGGGACAGTATCACGTCCGCCGGGAGCGACCTCGGTTGCATTGTCTTAACAGACCGCCTTCGCGTGCTGCGCACAATCCGGCCTCCAGAGAGGGCGCCAGACCTTCGTGAGGCTGGCTTGAGCGGCATATTTGTGAGTGTCATAAAGGCCACGTTGAGCTAGGTGTGCCAGATCTGGTGCGGTG
The DNA here is from genome assembly GCA_902702965.1 of Spirometra erinaceieuropaei. Classification (NCBI taxonomy): domain Eukaryota; kingdom Metazoa; phylum Platyhelminthes; class Cestoda; order Diphyllobothriidea; family Diphyllobothriidae; genus Spirometra; species Spirometra erinaceieuropaei. The sequence goes on from CACRXP010000149.1 coordinate 14,664, forward strand.
ATGAATGCCCCCAACTTGTCGTGGCTTCATTGCTTCTCGTGACTAATGGTGTCGCAGGCGTGCACACAAACACACACCGCACTGCGAGTCCACCCTGAATTTCGATGAAGTTATTTCGCCTCCCTGAAAAAAAAATAGTGTTAATTCCCCACTGATTGTCCACCGCCAACAGTGCTCCCTAAATTCAGGCGTTCTCGCATCCTAACAAAGAGCCACAATGTTACTCATTTTCCATTCCATGTGGCGCTGTCTTTCGTTGATTCGTCGCAGTTCCTGACGACAATTACTTATTCATATTGAGCTAACTGTGAAAAACTCGGCGCCTCGGTGGGATTCAAACCCACGCAAAAAGGGGAAGGCTTTAGTACAGCCCACGCTCTAACCACTTGAGTTACGAGGCCCCGCCGGGCGACACGAGTTAAATCACATTTGGATCAAGTTACCCGCCCAACCTACTGCAACTTCTGGAATCCACCAGCCAAAATATCTATGAATTACTTGAGCTTAGTAGTCTTCTGGTGGATTCTAGGTGAACGACTTAGGAAATCCTGCTTGGGCAGTCAACTTACTGTATCAGATTTGGTGGATTCCAGACGTTGCAGTAGGTTGGGCGGGTAACTTGATCCAAATGTGATTTAACTCGTGTCGCCCGGCGGGGCCTCGTAACTCAAGTGGTTAGAGCGTTGGCTGTACTAAAGCCTTCCCCTTTCTGCGTGGGTTCGAATCCCACCGAGGCGCCGACTTCTTCACAGTTGGGTCAGTATGAATTATTCAAAATCTGCCAAAATATCTATGAATAACTTATTCATCGACATCGAAATATGCATAAGCAGCAGGTGAAAGTGCTGCAGAAAGTACCCTTGAATACCAACAATGCATGAAGTCAACTAAGTACTTTTTTAGCTTTTTGCTCCAGTTATTTCTGCGTGAACTTTTATTTCGCGATATGCTGCATGTACTTATTCGTCAACGAGTTTCATTTGGTCGCGTCCTATAACTTTTCACACTTTGTGCGCATGAACTTATATTAAGGGCAAGTTTTGCTTTTTCCATCGGTGGTCGAGTAGCACACAAATACGGAATGATCACCTGGACTGCGTCATGCTCCATTGATCACTTTTGCATCAATAAACTACCGGGGACCCAGAACTTGGCTGGATAACCACACACCATTTTGTCACTAGCAGCGGATTAACAGATGGAGCCGTAAGCCGATGTGCTGAACTGGAGTACGTAAACGCCAAGAACCAGTTTAGGTTGTCTGCATGAAAAATCCATGGCAGTCCCCTATTTGCCTGAGTAGATCACAAGACTGTGGAGCTGTGGAGTTACTTTCAGCTCAGACATTTTTCAGCAAGTCGTGACTGTCCGTCTACTTTAGCAACATCGCTGCATCTTGGAGGCCTCATTGCCTTACTTCAGATAGCAGACCGTTACTTATAAGGCGGACGCTTTTACTCACTAACTGTTCTACTACAAGAAACCTTTCTGTTCGCCGTTAAGCTATTGATAATAATTTTGTTTTGGAAATATGTGGTGTCCGCTATGACTTGCTGATAATGTCAGATGACTTTTTAAACAGGAGTTTGATTCTTAGGTGCGCAGTTTCACAGCTCTGTCGCGGGCCATAAAAAGTATCTATTAAATTAAGCGACTGAAGTAAAGGCATTTGCTATCATTCTATTGGCACAACCTCTCAAATTCCTGTCGAGGTTCGGCATACATTAACATTCGTGGAATAACCGTTCAACGTCCACAGCTACTAATTGATGAAGAAGTAGGACTAATTTCCACGATTGATTGGTCTTGGGTCAGAATCGAACCACCAGCACATTCCTGGGCCCAGACGCCTGTTTCGTTGGCTTTTGACTTCTTGTGTGCAATGCAACGGCTTAGGGTTAAACCTACGAGTCTTTCTGCCAGTCTTTCTACTTGCCTTCTGGTCGATTTAAAATAAATGTAAAGATATAGCAATATGCGTGAAGATGCGAGGTCCAGATATATTACCATGTATATCATCCCCCGAGGAAGACGAAGAAGAGAAATCGATTTCATGGACCAAGTTGTATTCAGACGGAAGTTTCGGAAACACACTCGTTTCCATCATCAGAGTCGTGCGCTGACGTTTCCTGCTGGCCTTGATCTGTTCAGCCTTGCCGCCTGCCTCGTATTATAACCGTGCACAGCGCACGTTTGTTGACTAGCCTGCTTTCCGTTGGCTGATTGTCGCCTCCCTGATCTCAGCCATTGGTGGACTGGCGTGGCTTGTGTCCCCCTCACGCCTAACGTGGTTGCCGCTCCGTCGGCGTGCTCGTTCGCCTCCCCCTCTTCAGACGGCGGGCTGATCGGTCTTTGTTTCTCAGGCGTGGTGTTTCCGGTCTCGTGAGTACGTCCGTGAGACGGTGTGCCACGCCGGTCACGTGACATTCGGTCAGCGCCTTCTCCTCTCTCCGCGAGCGTCGGTGGTCGACCCCGTGTGACTCTTTTCATCCGTGCCATCGGCCCTGCCTGGACTGACTCGAGTCTTGCGCGGAGCGCCTGGTAGGCTGGATGTAGGTCTATGGCCGACAATCGCTTGCCCTTCCTAGACGTACAAGTTACAAAACTGGCAGACGGGAATATAAAGACGACGGTCTACCGTAAGGCGACTAACACTAGGCGCATCCTCCACTTCAGAAGCAACCACACCGTCGGTCACAAACGCAGTTGTGTCAGGACCCTTTTCCAACGCGCCCAAACACACTGCAGCGACGACGATGACAGGAAGAAGAAGGTGAAGTACTTACTTGCTCTATTTGAAGCCAACGGTTACCCGAAGTCGTTCATACGCAAGTGTCTCAGGAAGTCCCACTCGGGGCGGTCGAACGATGAGAAACCAAAGCTCTGTGAAGAACGTTTCAGAGGCAACTTCAAGAATTCTGAAACCTTTTGGAATTGGTGTGGCCCATAAACCAGCATCAACAATCAGACAGCAAATCATGAGGCCCAAAGACCCGCTGCCGGTGACAGAACAATCAGCGGTGGTCTACAGCATACCATGCCAAGATTGTGATGCCAGGTATGTTGGTGAAACGGGAAAACGCCTCGGCACAAGATTGCACGAGCACCAGCTAGCAATCAACCGCAAGGATAAGCTGTCGTTGGTGTATGGCCACACACTAGAGCGGAATCACTGTTTTGCCTTCGAGAAAGCGAGTGTGATCGGCCGAGCCAATGATAAAATAGCCAGACTAATGCTGGAAAGTTGGTCCTCAACTGGCACACTCAACCGGGCCATAGACCTACATCCAGCCTACAAGGCGCTCCGCGCAAGACTCGAGTCAGTCCAGGCAGGGCCGATGGCACGGATGAAAAGAGTCACACGGGGTCGACCACCGACGCTCGCGGAGAGAGGAGAAGGCGCTGACCGAATGTCACGTGACCGGCGTGGCACACCGTCTCACGGACGTACTCACGAGACCGGAAACACCACGCCTGAGAAACAAAGACCGATCAGCCCGCCGTCTGAAGAGGGGGAGGCGAACGAGCACGCCGACGGAGCGGCAACCACGTTAGGCGTGAGGGGGACACAAGCCACGCCAGTCCACCAATGGCTGAGATCAGGGAGGCGACAATCAGCCAACGGAAAGCAGGCTAGTCAACAAACGTGCGCTGTGCACGGTTATAATACGAGGCAGGCGGCAAGGCTGAACAGATCAAGGCCAGCAGGAAACGTCAGCGCACGACTCTGATGATGGAAACGAGTGTGTTTCCGAAACTTCCGTCTGAATACAACTTGGTCCATGAAATCGATTTCTCTTCTTCGTCTTCCTCGGGGGATGATATACATGTAAAGTTATATACGTATGCATTCCGGCATGACCGTAATATATACATATATATGTGATGGAGCCGAGAAAGTCAAGGGAGACCGGAATGGTCATTTCTGGCTTATTAGCCGTCATCAGCCGGTCATACCCAACCCCAAGTGTGGATCACTTGAACGCCCACTGTCATAACATATATATGTATTGATAGATAGGCTCCCCAATAAATATAAGTTGAAGTCAAAGGTGTTCTTTGGAAAAAAAGGAACTTTATTGCGTAAATTTTCGACGTCGTCGTCAGACTCAAACTGAGAGTAAATGTGCTGACAACAATTAACATCCGGCATTGCACTCGAAAAATCGATACTCGTTGGCATTTGCGCCTTTGAGCGGCCGCTATCTGCGTCATTCTGTCCCGAGTGGCTCTCGTCTCTTGTATTTCTCCTTGAGACTTTTGTACGCGGCGTCAAACTCGATGTGACGGTTGTTGCACGATTCATCCGAGTGCATGGCCTCAAAGAACTCTCGGCCTTTCTTGAAAGGGCAGACATCGACAATCCGTGTTCAGCCCCAAGCGAAGGCATGCCCGGTGTCCATGGTATGCATGACTACTTGAGACAGTAAAGAGGCGGGACCATCTGCAAAACTCGCATCTATCATTCTTTCCACTTGCCTTCTGGTCGATTTAACATAAATATAAACGCATGTACGCATGCATTCATGCATGATCGGAATATGTATATATATATGGTTGAACTTAATTAAATTTTCATGGGAAAGAAAGCACATTTTACTCTGAATAACTTCGAAGTCGATTCCTCATGCTGTCGTCATGCGTACAGTGAATATGCAAAACAGTCAACTTTTTAAACGTGCCTAAATGTGCATCCACACTGCGTCACGATCTCGTGAACGCGCACAGGGATTTGGATTTCACATAGCAACATTTCAAAGAGGAGACAGCTTACTGCCACAAACTGTAGACATGTATTGATTTCTAGGGACGTTTAAAAAGTCAACCATTTTGCACATCTACTCTACATCAGAAGACAACCTGGGGAGCCGACGTCGAAAGTTTACAGAATAAAGGCTGGTACCTTTACCAACCTAAATTTCTTTTAATGTCTATTTTCCAATGCATAAGTGGGAGTTACGGCTGCAAAGATTTGCTAAAAGCTATACGATGGGGAAAATGAGCAATTTGCGAAATTTTAACGCGGGAGCAATTATACTTTTTATACAAATGCCAAAACAGGGAGATTCTAGCAAAATCTGCCTAAATAAATGCTGTCGTATGATATGCCCAGGATATTAAATTTCATCTCGTTATGGTCAAAACATGCTTGGTGCGTTTATACCTCATGTCCACATGTGTGTCGATTTGTGTGTTTATTTGTGTGTAGAAAAAATAGCTGCTTTCCCGTTAGGTTTTCGTGAAATGTGCTTGTGGCAATGTTTCGCTAGTGTAATTCTCACATATGTATTGGAATATGGGCACTGTAAATGTCTTTAAGAAGCGCAATATTTTTCAGTAATATCACGCGAGGAGCGGTGGGCAGCAAAGACCCAAAAAATGACAAAAGCCCTATAACTCGCCTTACGGGTAAACGAGGCTCAAATGTGGTTTTAAACAAAGCAGCCTACGACGAAAAGGCGTTATTATTATTATTATCAAAAGACAGACCAACTTATAAACCTCTGACAGCGGACCCCGCCGAGGCACAGATATTATTTATTGATAAGTACTAAAGCGTCTAGCTGGTAAGAAGCAGCTGTCAGGAAATAGTGCCACATACCCTGAGAAAAACTGAACCGACCATCACCAGGACCTTTGAGTTGCCTAAAGCTCACAAACCTCAGATAATACTGCAACCGATAGTATTCTTAATCGGTACGCTCAATTACAAAATTTCCGAATGCCTATTCCTTAAACCCTATCAATCGACAAAGGGTTGCGAAACATAGGTCGAAAATCCTTTAAATTTTCTGGACGAACCACGAGGACTCACAATGTTAGCGGGTGGGATAATTGTTTCCTTTGATGTCGTCTCTTACTTTTGCTCTTCACGCCCGTACTATTTGATTTGGTAAAGGAGGCTTATAACACGGTTGCTTCTGTATTTGTCTTGCTGCGGCCCTTACAGTGCGTGACCGATCTCATGAAATTTTGGCTGAAATTCTAAAATGCGTTATCGGTTAGGAAGGACTACTTAGGTAGGGTTGTAATATTAATCTTCACGCGGCATAATCCCACAATATTTCGAACTCTCCAAAATGTCAGCTTTTGGATCCACCTCTTTTCGATCTCCTTCAGAAGACAAAAAATGGCTACTTAAGTAGCATGCACTTTTAATATTGATTTTTGATGGTCTTTTAAATTCAAACATTTCTTGTACGAAACACAAAAATACGCTGTATTTTAATCGTTTGGTAGAAAACCATGTTTACTTCACACTTTATGTCCGAAGAAAGAGTATATTTAGGTTTTAAAAAAAGTTTCGAATTGTGAGATTGTTTAAAACCAGGCAATATCTATTCACATGACATCGTACCTGTCCGTTTGCGAATGCTTCTCACAAAATTTACAACGTAGTCCGCATCCATTGCAAAATTTTATGAACACCATATGACATGTTTTTAAAGACGTAGAGGAATATACGATTTTCCTTACGCGGAAAGCATGCACCTTGTAGACCGAAATCGCTAAACACTAATGCAACGGCTAATCAGGCTCAAAATGATTCGGGAATTGGGAAACTTTTTCAAAACCTAAATATACCCTTTCTTCGGACATAAAATGTGAAGAAAACGTGGTTCTTTACCAAACGACCAAGAGAAAGCATATTTTGTATATGTTTTCTACAAAATATATTTCAATTTACAAGACCATACAAAAAGCAATGCGAAAAATGCATGCTACATAAGCAGTACTTTATTGCCGAATGCGCATTTTGTAGGAGGTCGAAAAGAGACGCATTCAAAAGCTGACATCCTGGCAAGTTCGAAATATCACGGGAGTATGCCGCGTGAAGATCAATATTACAATACTATCTAAGTAATCCTTCCTAATCAAAAGCGCATTTTAGACTTTAGGCCAACATTTCATGAGATCGGTCAAGTACCATACACCCTTGTCAGGGAACCAACTTTATATTCACACAAAAAAGTTAGCAATAGCTGGAGCTAACCCTAATAGAGTCACCAATATCTAGCTTTCTAACCGAGGTCAGTTATGAAGCTACGGCCCTACAACTAGTTAGGCCCAAATTACGGGTGCGCTATGCGGATAACACTTGGCTTTATCAAAAGGCAGTTCGTTACGGCTACAACGTGTTTGAACCGTCCGGGCTTCTAAAGTGCGGTACCTGCGTCTTCGCCGAAACCAACTCCCCTTTAAACGAAACTATCATCTGTGTAATAAAAATCGAAGATCAAAGTACAAGTAATAGGTTAGATAAAAATTGAAAGAAAATTTTGAAGTAAATTACTGCATACCAGAAGTATTCAATGAACGCTGTAAATTTGTGCTCGAGAATCCTCATAATAACAGGAGAACACGTGTTTTCCAAAGGAATGTAAAAACCCCTCCCAATTTAACCAATTTGGACTTCTTTGAAAGTTTATACTGCATCATATTATGTGCAAAATTAGCAGAAAACAAACGTTTTTATATCAGGCATACTACAGTGCATGTTTTAAATAATAAAATATCATGTTTTACGACCATCGTCTTAAGGAAGGAGCATAAGAGACTGGGAAAACTGGCAAAAGCACTATGCTCCTCTCGTCACGAGTATTATAAATAACTAAAAGGAGCTCCAATGGGATCACCTTTATCCGGCTTTCTTGCCGAGGTGACAATTCACAAACTGGAACTGGCAGTTCCTCCACTAGTTAACTCTAGGTTTTGGGTACGATATGTAGGCGACATATTTGTCTCCGTTAAGTAGAATCAACTGTAAACGCTCCACAACACCATCACCTCAACCATTCCAATGAATTCAGCCATCTTCTGCTCGAACTTAAAAAACAATGACCGAAAATTCCTGAACTACAAACACCATCCCTAAACGAGATTTCATATCGGGAATGTCTTCAACTGGACTAGATCGGTGGTTATATCGTGAAACAGTATATCATTCCCATGGCCTCACAAGTTTTCTGTTTATTCGGTGCATCACAAGTAGTCCGAGATCAGCTTACTTGAGGAACATTACTTCATAAATGATATATATTTTTGTGTCTCTCTGTTAAAGTCACATAGATTAAGATTAAAAAAATTAAGAACTATTTGTTCGCTTATATTTTTTTCTGATAATCAGTGCCTTAGCAAGCAATACGGTTTAGTTCGTAAGGACTTCATCCTGAAAACCTTGTAGAACAGTTTGTCGAAGATAAGGGTGTTCTAGTATCGACCATTTTCTTAACTCTGCTTAAAAATCCGAGTTCTCCCATGTGCATACTTCATTTAACTTTAATTTTCATTGGGAGGAGATTATGGAGATTCCTCGATGAAAAATGGCTACCAAGAGAATCAGGAATCGTCATAATATGCAAAAACACAGTTATCGTTCCGAAGAGAAGTTTCAAAGACCATTTTGGTTCATGATTTCAGACGTGACAGTTGCACTCGCCTTTTCTTTCAGGTTAGTAGCAGGTACACCCATCTTCTGGTTAATCACCGACTTTCAATTCTCTGGAGTTCAAATCGCAATGAACAGACAATGAATTCCCAGCCTGTCTTACTGGCCACCCGCGCGACTGCCCTCTCGTCGATGGGGTTGAACGCATTGCCTGCTTCTAGGACGCGAGGAGCGGGATTGACTCGTGTACAAACGCGGCCGTCGTGACCGATGGCATCCACCGTGTGCTCCGCAGCAGGGTCAGGGCAGGGGCGGCGACTTGTGCATGATTTCCTGTATAGTGATAGTAGACTTGCACAGCATCCACCGCACTCCCTCCTCCACCACCTGGAGGGGGGGGGGGCTCGGATCCCAGTTGGGTTCGGCGAGAGCCCACACCCGCTCCTGTCACCACACATCCAACTTTGACATCTGACGTGGGTGCGCGTTCCCAATGGCCTTTGTCCGGCCCCGATCCTGCCCCACCTTCTACGCGCGCCACGCGCGTGACCTGATGCTCAATAGATGTGCCAAGATTCTGCGGAGGCGGCTTGGATTTCACATGCCCCGGGGGTGCCGTCATAAGGCGTACATTGAGGAGGAACCATAGCGGCCTGACTCGAAGTCCCGAGAAGGACCGAGCTACCCCGTCAGTTGGCGACTTTCCAACCCACGACTCCAAGCGTGTCGGGATAGAGTTAAGTGCGTCAGATTTATTATTGGTGAAGAATGTTAGAGTCTCTGGAGTCGGTCTCACAGTCTCTTCCCTCTGTGGTGGTCGTGCGGTGAGAATGTGTGCAGCCTGTCGCCACCATAATCAGGGCTAGTTCTATGTTTGAAGAAGAAGAAGAAGAAGAAGAAGAAGACGACAAAAGGCACCCGAATGAAGGGTTCATTGTGCACAAAATCCCGAGTTGTCCTCTCAGGCGACATTGGCCACTGGCGAAGCCAGGGCTGGTGTTGACTGCGTCCATTCATGCCTGAGAGTTCTTGGGATAGTGGTGGCAGCCGCTTTTGTAGGCTTGTGGGCCAAGCTCAAGTGGTGTCCAGTCAGTGTGTGTTGCATTTGCCAGGGGTGGTGTCCCAGTGGCCTGTTTTGTTGGTTGCAGGGGGGAGGTGCGTTCAAGTGGCCTCATGGGCAGCGGCGGCTGCGCGGACGCGGGTATGCCCGAGCTGTTGGTCGTGTGACTTCAGGTCAGCGCGTCTGGAACGGCTCACTGCAAACGGGTGAATGACCTTGAGACAGCGAGGTCTTGAACAAGGACGCCAGACCGGTCATGATGGCTGCCCGCTACACCCCTGTCACGCGCCAGGCGACCGTCCCAGCCTGTCAACCATCAGGTTATGAGATTCGGCAGGGTGGCCTATGTGGCGTGAAGGTCTGTGTCCAGGCCTGCCACAACACCCCCGCCAGTACGGCAGTAGTTATGGGCTTGAGATGACTCTTCACGGCCTAATTAACGCGCGTCGTGAACCAGCAAGACCCCAATCAGGTCCAGCGCGTCCACGGTGCGGCCCGCTGTCGGGTCACTAAAAACTAATTTGCGCGTAAGTCAGCACTCTTCGCCCCGGAACAGTGATTTCCCTCATCGCTCACAACGGGCGAACTTCCGTCCGCTTGCCATCACAGGTTTCGGTGTTATCGACCAAAGCAGTTATAGTCTCAGTGCACCGTATATTTGTGAGCTGGAGTGATAAATTACACATAATTCTAAGGTTTTGTTCTGTTTACTAAACGACTATGCCGCCATAGTTATTATTTCCCAAGGCAACCGGCAGGACAACGGGCATGTGACTCAATGGCAGAGCATTAAACTCTAAGAATCCATGCTCGAATCCCAGGTTCCACAAACTAGTGGGCTGTGTATGACTGGCTGCCGACGGCTGACCATTGCAGTCTCCCTATGTCGGTACTCCTTACTGCAAGATTTGTTTAATCCTGATCGACCCTTTTACTTCTAGCTACCCTTCATTTCGTGGTAAGTACCGTTACAACAAGCAACGCTGGAGAGCAACAAATCCGCTTCAAACCTTGATCAATATTTTCCAACTGAGACCATGAGAACTTTGACGAGAATAGAAGACGAAGATGCGACCACTGGGACAAGAGGTTTATTGGCCTGGCGTTTCGGATTCTCACTCGAACCCAGCATCAGAGAGGGTCGTCGATAGGGGGAATGTCTACGTCCCGAAGAGTTTGTATGAAAGGCTTCCTTTGATACCGCATGGAACTCACTGGAAGCAGTAGAAACTCCTAAGGATCAGTTCGCATGATAGAGGACAATTTTACCTTCATATGAGTCTTACCTTCCAACGCTACGTTGGCCGGAAGTGAAGAAGGAGTTGACTGTCTAGGGTGGTGTTTTGAAGATCGGAGTACGAAGTGCTGTATTATGGATTCTCTAGATATTTTTTAAATAAGTTGACTTGATCGATTAAGGACTTAGCCCACTTAGCCCCTATTTGTCTGTTAATACGTGAATTTAATACTATCAGTTCCAGTGAATGGAAGGCACAGCGTTTCCATTTCTTAATCCAAGAATATTTTGTCTTTGCACGGATACTATGTCCCTCGCATTCCCAGCACAGGTACTGGCGTCGCATTCAAACCCCGGTTTTCTCAGAAGCCGTGTGTGTGGATCCGGGGAAGCGAAGTAGGAGCCTAAATCCTCCCGATCATGCTTCGCTGTAGCAGAAAATCAGCGAAACTTTTAGGCAGTCCTGTTTAAAAGGCTTGATGTTCATTTCGACAGTGTCCTTATCCAGACCCGAACGGCCAGTCTTCCTCTTTTTGGCGCTATTTCTAGACTATTTATTTGGTCTTTGATATAGGACCGTCTGTTAGGGCTCACAACAATGATCCCCTACTAAAATTCAATCTCCCGTAATCCGCCCTACGGTTAGGAAGCATCACTGGACGCCCCCGCTGTGTGGCTGGATGTTTCCGATGCCAATCGACAGGGAATGTGCTGATGGTTCAGCTCTTAGACCTTTACACGCAAACGCACAATGAAAAACTGACTTGGTTTTAAATTTGGGGCCACACACGGACTGAAACTGGGGTTTGACTGACTGAGGACGGCAAATAAGTAGTATCCGCCGTGGGACGAATATTAAATAAGACTGGGGCACTGTACTAATCGTTTCGGGATTATTCGCCGTCGTCAGCCGGCGGCACCCTCAACGCACAGCATGGCCTGTTTTCCCGACCGGTGGGCGACCCTCCCACGCTAACTAGTCTCGGTTGTCTCTGTCGTGAACGGTCGGAACGCTACGTGACTGCCGCAATTTAAATGCAATCTGAGTTTCCCCGTGTGTTTCTAAGCCCTAGTTCGAGTTGTTTATGCAGATCCACATTTAGTAGTCAGATTCTGGTAAATTATTTCTCGAGATGCCAAATTGTAAATTTCAGGGATCATGACCTGCAGTCTTCCTAGTTTGGTCGTTACTTTACGGACGTAGTAGATTGCTACTGTGCTTCCTTCAGTAGGCCCTTCATATGCATTATTTATAAATGGACGTAACGCATGAAGTCGACGAGCGTGTTCTGTCCTTTGTACCCGACAAGAACATCTTCACCAAATTCAGCCTATAATCTAGACTATGAGCGGTCGTTTGCGGATAATGTGAAGTGCGATGCAGAAATGCTTAGATAGATTTTCGTCCACTCTGAGTGTACATCGAAGGCGGTCATAAATTAGTGTTATTTCCTTAACTGCTGTTTGTCGAGTACGTTCGGCAGGTCCAGGAATGGAGTTACGAGACACAGCGAGGTGACAGAATTGGTAGTTAAGACCAGCATGCGTGAGCCCAGGTCTCACAGTCGCTACATCTAATTGTCCGTTTACGAGATTCCAGATTGAAACCGCTGGTGTAACATGAATAGGTGAGCCGGCATGATCTACTCGCTGTTGGGTTGGGCTTTGGGGTCCGAGGTTTGGAAGTTGGAATGGTTGGACCACCAGCTGAGAATTTTTCCGATTTGGACAAGGTAACAGGGGTTCGACACGGATATGACTAATTCGGGCGATTGGGGTCCGGACTGGGCGTTTACAGTGTGGGAAGGCACGAGTCGGTTGGCATGCGTTGGGCAGTGGCAAAAGATCGGCGAAACACCCGAGTCTGGGCGTTTAGCTAGTACTTGTGTTATCAATACGGTAAATTATTATACAATTCTACGCTGTCGGCTGCTTTTTGGTGGGTTGCGAATATTACGCGGTTATTCTGCAGTAGATGGGGGATTTCAGCTCAAATATTCATATCCACTTTCGGACCGTGCCTGAAAAGGCCTGTTTCGAAAGAGTTACTCCAAGTTCGCGCATTAATTTCCTCGGAAATTAAGCAAGGCAAGTTGAAACTGGAGTTCATATACCAGAAAACACACGGGGAAAGCTGGGGGACCCACTGACGAGCCGAACCCCTCGCAGCTGCGTCAGGCAGCGGCACAAGATCGGCGAAACACGCGTGTCTGGGCTTTTAGCTAATACCTGTGTTGTTAGTACGGTAAATTATTGCGCAATACTATACTACTGGCTGCCTGTTGGCGGTTTGTGAATATTAAGCGGTTATTCCGCAGTAGCTAATGGATTTCAGCTCAAATATTCATATCAAATTTCGGACCGTGCCTGAAAAGGTCTGTTTCGAAGAACTTACTCCAATCTTGCGCTTTAACTTCCCGGAAAATAAACAAGACAGAGGAAACATATGGGGAAGACTGGTGGGCTCACTGGTGAGTCGAACCCCTCGCAGCTGCGTCAGGCAGCTGCACAAGATCAACTAAACGCGCGTGTCTGGGCTTCTAGCTAACACCTGTGTTGGCAGTATGGTAAATAATTACACAATATTGTTCCCGTTGGAAGTACTTTGAGGCTTGTGGACTTGCCTATTAAGATTACCAGGAGTTCTGAAATTGCGTCGGCGGCGGGAATGCATGGAATGGGGTTGGTCGTTTTCGATGTCGTTCCTCTGTATTCCAGTTCTACATTCTTCTCTCCTATCCCTTTACATTTGCAGTCAGTTGACTTAGAAGGCTGCTGTTCCATTCTTCGCTGCAGTTCACCATGCCTCCAAGTCCTTGCAACACTCATGGCCTATTCGGAGGGCTTTATATGAGACTATCAGAACTTTCCCGGAGTGTAAACTCAACTTGGGGGAACCTTTAGTGGAGTCGTCTGGTAGATACTCTCACAATGTAACCGTCAGTTTTTCCTCATCTATGTTAAGGGTGCTAAACACTTTATTTGGTTCCTAAACCTCCGTGTTTGGAGTCTGTCGTTGTAAATGCACCTATCCTAGCCTAGATGAATGCGATTAAGCTTCCGCGTTCGTTTTTGATCAGATTGCCGGCGTTGTGAACTGTGAGGCGCCTTTTCAAGAATACAGTCGTGTAAGACTTTAATTTGGCGTCCATTAGAATGCCCATGTGAGGAATTGGGGTATTTGAAAGCAGGACTGTCTTTTGGATATTCCGCCTACAGTTTTTTCGTCCGTTCTGACACTTCTTGGAATGTTGCTTCCAAGGTAGGAAAATTTGTCGATGGGGGTGGGTGACCGTCGTAGATGCTGGTTGATGTCGTCCATTTGGTGCTGACTGATGCGCAACATCTGCCTTCTCCGAGTTTACGTCTAATGCGTATTTGGGTAACGTCAGGGTGTAGGACCCACAAGAAGATGGCAACTGCAAAAATATACCTTAAAATTCAGTGTGACTCCAAATATCATTCATTATTTACCATTTCCATTGTTTGATATGTCGTTCCCTTCCTGAATAAATGTAAACTTACCGGGTTCGAATCTCAAGTGATCCACACTTGGGGTTGGGTATGACTGGCTGATAACGGCTAATAAGCCAGAAATGGCCATTCCGGTCTCCCTTGTCTTTGTCGGTATCACCTTATCAACATATATCACTAGTCGCTGTGCGACTGCCTGCGAGGGTTTAAGTATGAGCCCCAAGGCACAACAGAACGAGCATGTTCTGTTACCTGATCGGTGAGTGCCCATCTGTCATAATATATATATATGGATAAATAACTGAAGTAGTTGCATTCCGAGATGATATGATGAAAGGAGAAAAACCGTCGGAAATAGAGTTTTACTCGTGAATTTTCGAGCTGGTTGTTCCAACCCGTCGTCAGAAAAAGTGGAAAGGGAGAGGTGGCATTGTCACACTGCTGGTTGAGGACGCAGACAGAGAGTTAAGCAGACGACCTTGTGAGGGGGAGGTGTTCATCGTGTTGTGATGGGTGCAGGAGGTGAGGATAGATGTTGTGGGTCCCAGTTGTGGTTCACCGTGTTGGGGGGGGAGTAGGACAGAGAGTAGGGCAGGGAGGGAGGAATGGCGTGTCGGCGAGATCATGCATGTCAGTGCATGCATTAGCTGTTGTTGTTCTTAAGGTGGGCGCCAGTCAGTCCACCGTGATCGGAGGCCCTCGTAGTGGACATCTAGGTCAACATGGCGGTTAATGCTATTTGCACCGGAGTGCCAAGCTTCGAGGAATTCCCGTGCATGTTTGTTGTTAGCCAAGGCGAACAACTTCGGTACCGTCCCATTTGAAACGGTAGTCACAATCAAGAGCGTGTGCAAACACGAGAGATAAGGGGTCGCGCCGGCGGATAGCTAACTTGTGTTCATTAATGCGAGTCCCAAGTTGTCGACCCGTGTGACCAATATAAACACAACGGCAGTTAGCGCACGGGATACGGTAAATGACGTTACTTTGTTGTTCTTTGGGTATGGGATCCTTTGCCCGGGATGGTGCTGCGCGTAAGGGGGACGCCGGCTTGTGAGCAATGCAGATGCCAAACCTGTTTTGTTGTCGGGCCATCGTTTCAGAAATTCCTCGCATGTAGGGCAGGGAATAATATTTCCTCTGTGCCAATTCTCCACTTGAACTCTGCTCTTGTGGTTGCCTCAGACGTCTGAGACAGTTTTTCATGAAGCTAATCGGATATCCGTTAGATCGGAATAATTGGTATAAGTAGGCTAGTTCTCTCTTGAGTAGATACTAGCTGCTACAGTACCGAAAGGCGCGGTGAAAAAGAGTTCGAACGCAGCTTTTTTGTAGGCCGCAGGATGATTGCTCCCGTAGTTGAGGATAATTTCGGCCCTGGAGTCTTTTCCGTGGAGGCTGGTTGCGAGATTGCCATCACTCAGTCTTTGTACACTGACGTCAAGAAAAGGGAGGATGTCCCCTGTTGCTTCTTCGCGTGTGAATTTTATGGCGGGGAAGACACCGTTGAGACTCTGGTGCAGTCGTTCAACTTCGCAGTTTTTTATGACTACGAAGGTATCATCTACGTAGCGGAGCCACATCTTTGGTCTGATGGTTTGAATAACAATTTCTTCTAGTCTTTGTAAGACTAGTTCAGCGATTAGGTCCGATATCGGTGAACCCATGGGGGTGCCCTTGACCCCCCCCCACCCCAACACGGTGAACCACAACTGGGACCCACAACATCTATCCTCACCTCCTGCATCCATCACAACACGATGAACACCTTCCCCTCACAAGGTCGTCTGCTTAACTCTCTGTCTGCGTCCTCAACCAGCAGTGTGACAATGCCACCTCTCCCTTTCCACTTTTTCTGACGACGGGTTGGTGCAACCAGCTCGAAAATTCACGAGTAAAACTCTATTTCCGACGAATTTCCTCCTTTCATCATGTATATATATGTAATCTTAGGGGGCGCTTACCGATCGTTCAGATGGAACTCACTCGTTCCGTTGTGCCTTGGGGCTCTCTCTCTCTCGAGCCCCACCAGCAGCCGCAAAGCGGCGCATGATATATAGGCAGAATGATATTACCGACAAAGACAAGGGAGACTGGAATGGCCATTTCTGGCTAATTAGCCGTCGTCAGCCAGCCATACCCAAGCCCGAAGTGTGGAACACCCGAGCCTCGAACTCGCGACCTGTTGGTTTAGAAGTCAACGCCTCTACTCACCGGGCCACGAGCCCGTTGCCTTGTCGGTTTTCGATCGGGAATATACAATGTTAGGGGGCGCTCACCGATCGTTCATACGGAACTCACTCGTTCCGTTGTGCCTTATGGACTCTCTCTCGAGCCCAACCAGCAACCGCACAGCGGCGCATGATATATAGGCAGAATAGTATTACCGACAAAGACAAGGGAGACTGGCTAATAAGCCAGAAATGGCCATTCCAGTCTCCCTTGTCTTTGTCGGTAATACTATTCTGCCTATATATCATGCGCCGCTGTGCGGCTGCTGGTTGGGCTCGAGAGAGAGTCCATAAGGCACAACGGAACGAGTGAGTTCCGTATGAACGATCGGTGAGCGCCCCCTAACATTGTATATTCCCGATCGAAAACCGACAAGGCAACGGGCTCGTGGCCCGGTGAGTAGAGGCGTTGACTTCTAAACCAACAGGTCGCGAGTTCGAGGCTCGGGTGTTCCACACTTCGGGCTTGGGTATGGCTGGCTGACGACGGCTAATAAGCCAGAAATGGCCATTCCAGTCTCCCTTGTCTTTGTCGGTAATACTATTCTGCCTATATATATATATATATATATATATATATAAAGTGAATAATTTCAGAAATTACCCAGTGCAGGACTTGGAGTTACATTTCCGGGACGTGACTTTTAGGGTCAGAACCGAAATTTCAATGAACATTCGAGTCGAAGACAATCAACTACTGTGGAATAACCACGTAATGCCCATTCTACAACCAAGTAGTACTACGAGTAGTATGAATTTCATATGGTAAAGGCATTATACCGTACTCCCGACATAGATACTTGCTAAAATTTCGGTTTTGACCTTAAAATTCATGTCCCGGAGATTTAACTCCATGTCGTACACTAAATAATTTCTGAACTTATTTACTCGCTTATTCTCTGGAGTTCATATACCAAAAACGACTACAGAACGCTGGGGGTCCAACTAAAGAGCAGAAACCCCCTCGCAGCTGTGTCTTGCGGTGGCAAAATATCGGCGAACCACTTGTCTGGACTTTTAGCAAATATCAATTTCGGGAGTACGGTATAATGCCGTTATCATATGGTAATACCATTCTGCGAGTATATATATGTAGGTGAGATTCGTTAAAATCACAAATTTAAACACACCACATCTATAAAACGCGTGTTCATATTGAACTGCTTCCTAGCCATCGACTAACAGCGTCCCGTATATGAAATTGTCTGGGTAAACCGAATGAGAATCATGCACCAGAAGCAAAAATGCCAATTGTCTGATGAAATTCACAAAACGGCGAAAATTTCACGACGTTTATTTGAATATGCTTGCATATGAAATCCGCGATAGGGTGAAGCCGCGAATATTGGAGTGAGACGTAGGGAGGGATAAGTGCACACAGCAAGTTAAATTCACTCTGAAAATTAATGCAAAAGCGGCAACGTCATAGTTCAGTACACACAGCCGAAGTAATGAAAAGAGGTTACTTAAAATGGTACTGATTTTCCGAGTAATTTCAACTTTTAGACACGAAATCCTGTTTTCATGTCTATTTTAAACTCATACCGAAGGTGGACCTATCGAAATAGCTCTTCGATCCATCTATGAATTAAATTTACGCTCTGTTATTTCTGCTCGTACAGAACTGATGAGACAGAAGTCTAATCATAAGTTGCCTGCTCCATTTGGGCTTGCCGACCAAAGTGCAAACATGCACTCCGTGAATATTCGAACGTGCTTACGAAGTCATCATCTTTGGTCTTTCTCACATTTTTCGAAATAGCGCAGGAAGGCTGCAAGTTACAATATTGCTGGTATGCCAATCATGTTTCAAAGAATCCCTAGAGACGAGTCTATTCACAGTAACCAGTTGTAAAAAATTACGTCTATTAGAGAGTGCTTATCTAGAAAACCAAACTGCTGGGGTTACAAAAATAGCGGTAATGCCTACGGCGATTCAGAACTCGGAGTAAATCAGACGGAACAGACCTGTTCAGACCGCGCAAGCGTCGAGCAGAAAGTGCTGTTGGAGGCAGTCTGCTTACAAAGGTTATTTCACGCGCAAAGCAACATATTCCCCAAATTCGTTCTCTGAAAAGAACGGTTCATTGTTTATCCCCGTCGTTGTATCACCGCCTGCAAATCCAGATCTACAGGAGATCTGTAGAGTCCAATGACTGCTCGTCGAGTTAGTTGAACACAAGTGTCCGATCGAAGTTACATGGACGTTTTGCATTGTCAGAGACCTGGCCCGCTGCTCCATTTGCGAGCATTTCTTTGAGATGCCCATTAAAACCACCCTGCAGTAAGTGGGCTAACTCATGAAATCTCAACAGAAATTCCGAAATGCGTTTCCGTTTCGAAAATATTAATTTAGCAGGGCTGTAAAACCAATCATCATGCAGCTTAATCTATAATAATTCAGTTAGCCCAGGACGCCGGCTTTCAAACAAACTTCTTTCCAACTGCATCCAAAAACCATATTTTCTAAAAAATGAGTACTTACATGGCATGCATTTTTTCATTGATTTTAGATGGCCTTAAAAATTCAATTATATTTTAAGGAAAAATGCTTAAAACTATTCATTCTTTTGTTCATTCAGTAGAAAATACGTCTTCTTTGAATTTTACACTCGAAGGAAGGGTATAGTGCGGTTTTAAAAAGTTTCTAATTGTGAGATTTTTTAATACCGTGAGATGGTCCTTCATAAAACGTCATGTCTCTGCATTTACCAATGTGGCTTGTTAAGTAAGAAATAGCTCAAATTTACTGCTAAAATTTATGAACCTCATATACTTTTTCCTTACTACCGTAGAGAAATGTATGGTTTTCCGTACGCGGAAATCATACGGCTTGTAGTTTGAGAACCCTGAATGCAAGCGTAACGGCAGGCCGGGTTCAAAATTATTCGGGAATTGGGAGAGTTTTCTAAAACCAAACTATACCCTTCCTTCGAGTGCAAAATCGAAGGAAGACGTAATTTTCCACTGAATGAACAAAAGAATGAATATTTTTACGCACGCACCCTGTACACTGAAATTATCAAGCTTTAATGTAACGACTGATCAGGTTCCACATTAATCGACAATTATAACACTTTTTTAAAGCCTAATTATACTCCTTCCTTGAGAATAAAATATAAAGAAGACATGATTCGCTATTGAGTGACTGAAAGAAAGCTTATTTTTGTTTATAGTTTCTGTAAGATAAATTTAAATTTACAAGACCATCAAAAATCAGTGAGAAAAGTGCATGCTACTTAAGTATTCGGCTTTTACCATGTACTGTTTCTACAGGAGATTGAAAAGCAGTATATTCAAAAGCTGACATTCTGCCGAGTCCGAAATGTTAAAGAATTATGCCACAAATTAATCAGTATTACAACCGCGACCAAGTAATCCACCCTAATCGGAAACGCATTTCAGAATTTCAGCCAACATTTCATGAGATCGGTCACTCACTGTAAGTGCATAGCTCAGATACAACTGCCATATTTATTGTGGGTTTTGGAAGACTTGAGCAATACATTTCGCCCAATCATAAAAACTTGGCGAATTCGGTGGGAGTCGAACCCACGACTGCAAGCACAAGGCATCGTTTGGTGTTCTGGAGGTTAGCAATACCAAGAAATATAATGTGAAATCGAATGGGTTCGCTGAGAAATGACGATGGACTCCTGCACGAGTTCGAGAATTCAGAAGAATAAACAGAATGTTCCTGTGCTCGATAATCCTTCTTATTCGCTTATACATATACCTGAAGCTCGAACTTTCACCTTCACTAGCAA
This sequence comes from Spirometra erinaceieuropaei, assembly GCA_902702965.1. Taxonomy (NCBI): domain Eukaryota; kingdom Metazoa; phylum Platyhelminthes; class Cestoda; order Diphyllobothriidea; family Diphyllobothriidae; genus Spirometra; species Spirometra erinaceieuropaei. The sequence goes on from CACRXP010000149.1 coordinate 34,822, forward strand.
AAACACTTTAAAACCTCCAGCGGCCATGCGCACTTAGCAGTTCTACTACCATCTTGTCTCAGGAATTAACACTACACACTCTCCCATGTCCCTCCAACGGCATTGATACTTTGGTTCACATACAAACATCCTACCTAGAGACGATAGGAACCACGAAAAGGCGGACCTACCCGCTGCATTCACAGGTAGCATGCAGTGAAGTGACCTTCGGTTAAGGTTAACTCTGAAGTACATTGCATTTCGGGTCTGCTGATTTAACCAATTGGGAGCCGATCTGACGAATCGGCTACTTACAGTACCTGTGCTAACTCATGAAATGTCACGAATTAACACAGGTTAACGCCTTTAACGCAAAATCGGTAAACACTACGGCTCCCAAAGTCTGATAACGGAAAATAAACGATGTGTCAAAGAAATAAAGCAAAGTTTGGTTAAGAAAATATTATTTACTGAGATAAAAATAAATAATTTTTGACAAAAGTCACATTTTCGAGAAACGCCTATATTTCAACCAAGTTAATAAAGGCTACGTATGAGGACGTATAAAGGAGGAGGTCGCATAAAAGGTCAAAAATACTTAAGGACAGAAACAGATACAAAAAATTAGTACTTTGTAGATTGTCCATTCTAATTGATAACAGCAGAAAGTCTGTCCGACATAGACATAACAAGGTTATCTATGGTGGATTGTAAAATGTAATTATTGAGTATGAAATCCAATTTTTCCTGCATTGAATGAGTCTTCTTAACTTTGTGCCAATTTCTTTTGACTATTCCAAAAAGATTTTCGATTGGATTCAGATCGGGACTGTTGGCCGGGATGAAAATGGATTGGAGGCCAATTGCGGAGAGCGTGGTTGTTGTCTAAAATGTTAGATTATGTTTGCAAGCGGCATTAAATTCATACCTCTTTAGAGCGGTGGACAGGTGCATTGTCCTGCAAAATTACTCAATATATATATATATATATATTGACGCGCATTTTCAGTCTGGTAAAACAATCACACTGATAAACTTTTTTATTTCGGTATTTTGAAACATAAAACTTTACGAATTTGTAAAATAGAATTTTTAGATAAAGAATCGCACGTTATTTCCTGAACACAATAAGAAATAATTTATCTGCATTTCCCTGATTTTGTTGATATTGAAATTTAATTTCTTCTTTTTGTTCGAAAGTTTATTTAAAAATTTCGTCCTTTTATTAATCTTCTTAAACAGATTAATAAGGTTACACAAAGAATTTCCATCCGAAAGCTTTAATAGCGTAGGAAACTGCTTGAATATCAGGAATCCTCCGATTTCGCCTTAATCCGGTCCGTTTTCTATTTAATATACAAATCCGTATCAAACTTTCCTTCAGAAAACGGTCTTTTCGTCCTTATTTCAACTAAATAAACACAAATAACGACACCAAAAATACACTACATTGTCCACTATAATTTTGACCTCGGCATTTCATGAGTTAGCACAGGTACTGTATGTAGGAATAAAAAGTCCTAGCCGTCTGCCTTCAAATCCGAAAACTACACGAGACCATTACACCATCAAATCCACCCACGCAACCGCCTTCGGGTGGGCCATGGTACTTGTTGGGCGTTCTGAGGACCAATGACATCGAGAGCAGGAAGGTCCTGCTCGGTTGTATCAGAATACTCGCACAAGAAGGAACTTTCGAAAATACAAACCTACGGTAGATATGCTGTCACAAGAAGTGCTCACTCGAGTTCTTAAACGTGTAGGGTTTTAGTGTAAATAATTATGATACGGCATAATCCCATAGTATTTCAGTCATTTGAGGATGCCGGCTTTTGAATGGTCTTCTTTCCGGCCGCCTGCGTGAACTGCACCCTGTAAAATGGTCACTTCGATTTTCGTCGCCCTTATAAATTCAAATATATTTTATCGAAAACATGGACAATAATATTCCTTCGTGTATCGATTTTACTGTAAGTGCATTTTTCTTTAAATTTCATCTTTCAGAAGGAGTGTCTTATGGTTTTGAAAAAGTTTCTGGTTACTAGTTTTTTAAGACCGCGAAATGTCCAATTATACAACATCGCATGAGCAGGTTTATTAATAATGCTTATAAAATGTATAATACAGTCCACATCCACTAGAAAATTCTGTGAGCTATATATGACATCGGCTTACTGGTGTGTAGAAAAGTGTTAGTTCTCCTACACGGACAGCATACAGTTTATAGTTCAATAACAGCAGGCAGGGTTCTAAATTATACTGGAATTAAAATCGTTTTTAACGGAACGATTTTTTCCAGGTGAAAAATTTAAAGAAGACTTAATTTGCTACCAAATGAGTACGATGAAGAGTATTTTTGTCCGCGTCTTCTATAAAATATATTTGAATTCAAAAGGACGTCGAAAATTAACTGGAAAATGTATACTACTTGCAGCGAGTGACCGATCTCATTAAATGTTGGGGGAACTTATGAAATGCGTTTTCGATTAGGAAGGATTTCTTGGTCGCGGTTGTAGTACTGATTGACTTGCGGCATGACCTTATACCATTTCGGACTCGGCAGAATGTTAGCTTTGGAATACACTGCTTGTCCATCCCCTGTAGAAACCGTACTCAATAAAAAATGACTGCTTTATTAGCACGTATTTTTCCCATTGATTTTCGATGGTGTAGCAAATTCAAATATATCTTATAGAAACCAGAAACAAAATGCGCTTTCTCTTAGTCGATTAATAGAGAATCACGCCTTCTTTATGTTTTATACCAAAGAAAAGAGTATAACAAGGTTTTAAAATGTTTTCTAGTTGCCGAATAATTTGGAGCCTGATCATTCGCTGCATTAGCGCTTAGTGATTTCAGTCTGTAAGGTGCATGCGTTCCGCGAAAAGAAAATCACATATTTTTCCATGCCATTACAAAGATATCATACAGAGTCCATAAAATTTTGCAATGGATGCGGACCATGTTGTACATTTCATGAGGAGCTGTAGTAAACGGCCAGGTACGGTGCTATGTGAATGGACTTTGCGAGGTCTTAAAAAATTTCATAATTAAAAACTTCTAAAACCTAATTATACTCCTTCCATGGGCATAAAGCATAAAGAAAGCGTGATTCTCTATTAATTGACTAAAAGAAAGCATATCTATGTTTACGGTTTCTATAAGATATATTTGAATTTGCTACACCATCCAAAATCAATGGGAAAAATACGTGCTAATAAAGCAGTCATTTTTTATCGAGTACGGTTTCTACAGGAGATTGAAAAGCAGTGTATTCCAAAGCTGACCTTCTGCTGAGTCCGAAATGGTATAAGATCATGCCGCAAGTTAATCAGTACTACAACAGCGATCAAGTAATTTTTCCTTACCGAAAATGCATTTCATAATTTCAGCCAACGTCTAATGAGATCGGTTACTCACTGTACGTAGTCATTTGTGACAGGGTGAAATTTACGTAGACGGCCGAAAAGAGGACAGCTTTAAAGGCAGCGTCCTGTCAGGATTGAATCATCCTGGGGCTGTGCAGTATGACTGTTAATATTACAGCCCCGCATAAGTAGTATTTTAGAAATGGAAAGACTTTTCAGTATTTTAATGGACACTTCATGAGATTGTACATCTATTGTATATAGGCCAATTTGATGAACTTTTTACGACTATTTATAAACCAAAAACATTATCAAAATTACCAATGTTGTTTGATTCACCATACTTTCGGCACGTGCGCTAGCCGAAAGCCCAGACGCGTGTTTCGCTGATTTCACGCAGCTGCTTTCGACTTTCGACTCATCAGTGGTGGACCACTTAACGATTCCCGTGAGCTTTCTATTGCATACTCCAGTTCTTTGTGGCGGACTGCTTAGGTACCCCAGAAAGTAAGCCACGAACCCGGGGTAGTTCAGTTCAGTCCAGTTTATTTAAAAGCGAGAGGTGCACGTAAGTATTTAAACTTTTGATCTGCGCAAATAAAGGCCGACAAACTGTAGATGCTATTGGTGGGTTTTCAAAAGTATGGCGATTCACTTAAGCTAACTGTAACAATTCGACTGCTTCGGGGTTCGGCTCATCAGTGGGACCCCCAGCCTCCCTCGTGCTTTTTCTGGTATATTAACTCCAGTTTCGCCTTGTCTTGTCTAATTTCCGAGGAAATTAATCCGCGAACTTGAAGTAAATCCTTCGGAACAAGCCTTCTCAGTCGCGGTCCGAAATTTGATATGAATATTTGCGCTGAAATCCATCAGCTACTGCGGCATAATCGCATAAAATTCACAAATCGCAAACAGGCAGTCAGCAGTATAAAATTTTATAATGGATTTCAGTTCGACTGTTCACAGCAGATTTCAGACCATGCCTGAGCAGATCTGTTGCGAAGGATTTGTTCCAAGTTCGCGCATGAATTTCGTCGGAAATTAAACAAGGAAAAGTAACCTGACTGCCCAAGCGGGATTTCCTTAATAACCAACCTAGAATCCATCAGATGACTACCAGGATCACATACTTAAAATAGGTGTTTTGGTAGATATTAAATAATTTATTTTGACTTAAACCGCCATCTCGGTGGGATTAGAACCCACGGCAGCAAAAAGAAGGCCTGAGTACGGCCAACGTTCTAGTCACCTGAGTTAAGAGGCCCCACGGACATTTCTCCGCATCACATTAATTATTAAAGTCTGCTAAAAAAACACCAATTTGTTAGGATTTCATTAAATGTGATAGTCCTGAGTTCTCAAATGTTGAGTTATGCATGATGTAAATTTTACCGTACAGCCAGTCTGGTCATACATTTGCAGAGAGTGCCTGCCGCGTATTTGTAGGAATCGATACGTAGAATAAAAGTTGGAGCCGTTGGTGGGCACACCCAGATCGATGAAGAACGGTCAGATGACAAACCAGGGAGTGTGAAGCACGTGTCTACAAAAAAAGAATATCGACTGAATTTGGCCTACGCCCACATTTGATTTCTCACTTGCTTACTCGGTTACTGAGTTGGTGATTAAATTACGCTGTCACATGAAAGTGGCGCTCACCAAACTGGTACCGGACTATAGGACCAAACGGCGCCTTCCCATTCTGTATTTGAGTTCAGAATGGCCGATGACTACAGGTCGTCAATGAATCGACGAGTGAAAGGTCATCAGGAAGTGGTAGTGACAACAGGAAAGTGACCCGATTTGGGTGACATTGACTGATGTCGGCTAAGAAGTCGGAAACGGTCAGTCTGGTTTGCGGGACTTAAACCTCGGACCCGCGTTCCTTTATCGTCGGTCGTTATTAAGTCCAACGGTCTACCTTCTACTACAAGTCGCTGTGCGAACGCCTCTGAGGGTATTACATTCAACAAACCTGCCTTTTAGGGTCTTACACCTTTTTCTTGTCCTTTTCATATTTTGGATCCCCTCCCGGTTACCACCCAACTTCAAACTTAGCAGAACAACAAAATGCCACTGAGCGTCTCCGCTCCATCTATAGCTACTCACATTATGTCCACAGGTAGAGTAGCAAGACCCAGATTTGCCCCCCTCCCTCCCCCCACCTGTGAAAATGGAAAATCTAAAGGCATCCCCTGTCAAAGGCGTGAACCACCGCAGGCGAAATTCGGTACTTTTGGTGGAAGGCATCCGCCGATAACTTGCATAGATTGCTTACTGTAAATTCTCTCTGCCAGGTTGTACAAACTAGTCCCTGCACCAATGACTTTACACAAAATCTGCCACAATCTATGCATTGTGACGCCATTGCTTACTGGGATTTGACCAGACTCTTGTATAAGAATTTCATTTGATCCAATTGTGAAAAACTCGGCGGTCTTGATGGGATTCGAACCCACGACGGCAAGAGCAAAGCTTGACTACGATCAAATCTCTCGCCACCTGAGCTACGAGGCCCCACGGGCATTTCCCCGCGTCAAATGAATCATTCAAATCTGCCAAAAACACGAATTCATTAAATGTAGTAGGCCACTGTTCTCAAATTTCCGATTACGTGGAATGTAAATTCTACCACACAGCCAGTCTGGAGTGCCTGTTGGGTACTTGTGGGAATTGACACTTCGATTAAAAGCTGGAGCCGTCAGTTAGCACACAATGATCGATTAAGTACAGTCAGATGACAAACCAGGGAGTGTGAAGCACGTGTCTGAAAAAAGGAATATCGACTGAATTTGGCCTACGCCCACATTTAATTTGCCACTTGTTGTATGTTTACTGATTTGGTGATAAAATCATGCGAAGTCACATGAAAGTAGCGCTCGCTGACTGGTACCGGACTGTAGAACCGAAAGGCGCTTTCCCATTCTCTACCAAAGCTCAAAATAGAAGGCGCTCACGGATCGTCACGTCGCGACGAGCGAGCGGTCATCAGGAAGGGGTAGTGACAACAGGAAAGTGAGCCGATTGGGGTGACATTGACTGATGTCGGCTAAGAAGTCGGAAATGGTCAGTCTGGTGCTCCAAAGCCAGGTTTGCGGGACTTGAATATCGGACCGCGTTCCTTAATCCTCCTTCTGCTACAAGTGGCTGTGTGACCGCCTCTGAGGGTACTACAGTAGGTGGGCTAAATCATTAAATGTCAAGCGAAATTTCGAAATGCGTTCCTGCTTCGAAAAGATTAATTAAGTAGGGTTGTAAAACTAATCAACGTGCAGCATAATTCTATAATAATCCAGTTATCTCAGGGTGTATTTTTTGAATAGACTTCTTGCCGACTCAGCAAAAAATGACTACTTAAGTAAAATGCAATTCTCTCATTGATTTTCGATGCCCTCAAAAATTTAATTATATTTCGTGGAAAACATGCATAAAAATATTCATTCTTTTCGTCATTCGGTAGAAAATGGTGTCTTTTTCCAATGTTATACTCAAAGGAGGGGTATAATTTGGTTTTTAATAAGTTTGTAATTGTGAGATTTTTAAATACCTTGAAATGGCCCTTCATAAGACGTCATTTCTCTGTATTTACTGATGTGGCTTGTAAAGTTAACAATATAGCTCAACTCCACTGCTAAATTTTATGAACTCCGCGTAATCTTCTCTTAATACCGTAGAGGATAGTATGGTTTTCCATACGCAGAAAATATGCAGCTTGTAGTTTGGGAACCCTGAATGCAAATGTAACGACAGGTCGGGTTCAAAATTATTCGGGAACTGGAAAAATTTTTGAAAGCCGAATTACACACTTTCTTACAGTATAACATTGGAAGAAGACATAATTTTCTATCGAAAGAGTGAAATAGTGAATATTTTTATGCATGCTTTGCGTGAAATATAATTGAGTTTTTAAGGGCATCGGAATCAATGATAAAGTTGCATACTACTCAAGTACTCTTTTTTGCAGAGTATATTTCTTGCATGCAGTCGGAAAGAAGTTTATTCGAAAGCTGGCACTCTGAGGTAACTGGATTATTATAGAGTTATGCTGCAAGATGATTAGTTTTACAACCCTACTTAATTAATCTTTTCGAAGCGGGAACGCATTTCGAAATCTCTGTTGACATTTCATGAGTCAGCCCAACTTCAGTACATTCAACCCCAAAGCATAACGGGACAAGCAGGATCCCCAACCAGATCGATGAAGGCACTTCCAGGATAGTTAATATCCCCGATAGCATGGACATCGGTTCCGTGAATCAATGATGGAGAGCTGGGCTAGATAAGGCGTACCCTAGATACAGGGCATACTTTCGCATGAGACAAGACTTCCACAGTCAGCGCTCAGCACTTCAAGAAAGGTCGAGGATTCCTCGAGGTCATTCACTCAGTTGAATCATGCATCGGTTAGTACGTTGAGCTACATGCCGCGTACAAAGTTTTCAGAGAGAAATGGAAGAGATGAGAGCTAATCAGAGCAGGATACTGCATACTGGCACAAACGCAAGTTTTAAAAGTTCACTAGTATGCATATATTTTCTCTACGTTAGAAGGCGGCCCGCAGAACCGACGTCGAAAATTCGCCAAATGAACTTCTCTCATTTCGCAGCAAACCCATTCGATTTCAGATTAGATTTCTTGCTATGTCTAACTTTCAGCACCAAACAGTGCCTTGTGTTTGCTATCGCGGGTTCGAATCCCACCAAGGTCGCCGAGTTTTTACAATTGGAATAAATGCTTTGCTCAGGTCTTCAAAAAACACAAATTACTAAGGCAATTGTATCTGAACTATGCACTTAAGAGATAAAAACGGTGGCGTCTGGTGTAATCGCGCAGTGATTAAGGCTCCTCTTGAATACTTCGACACTTGTTGACATTACTATGTCCCCAGAACAGCGCGCTCCACGCATCTACGGCCCTGCGTGGGAGAAACTTCCTAACACATTAGTCCTGACCCCTTAACGGACAACTTTAAGGGGTATTCACATAAGTTTGGTGGGCTGACTCATGAAATCTCAATAGAATTTCCGAAATGCGTTTCCGGTTCGAAAGATTAACTAACTAGGGCTGTAAAACCAATCATTGTACAACATAATTCTATAATAATTCGGTTACTCCAGGACTCTGGCCTTCGAACAAACTTCTTTCCGGCTGCATGTAAAAACTAAACTCTGTAAAAAATGACCACTTATGTGGCGTGAAATTTTCTCCTTGATTTTTGATGCCTTTGAAGATTCAATTATATTTCCTGGAAAGCATGCATGAAAATATTAATTCCCATTAGGTAGAAGATTATGTCTCCTTTCAAGTTTATACTCGAAGGAAAGATTTAATTCGGCATTATAAATCTTTTCCAATTCCCGAATAATTTTGAATCCGGCCTGCCGCTGCACTAGCATTCAGGGCTTCAAAACTACAAGTCATATATTTTCCGCGTACGGAAAACCATGCATTTCTCTACGGTATTAAGAGGAGACCATATGGGGTTCTTAACATTTAGCAGTGGATTTGATCCATATTGTTAGTTTTACAAGCCACATTAGTAAATGCAGAGACAAGACGTTTTATGAAAGGACATTTCACGGAATTAAAAAATCTCACAATTAGCAATTTTTCGAAGTCGAAATATGCCTTTCTTTCGAGTATAAAATTGAAGGAGGACGTACTTTTTTACTGAATGAGCAAAAGAATGAAAAGTATTATGCATGTTTTCCATGAAATTTAATTGAATAATTAAGGGCATCGAAAATCAAGGATGAAATTTCACGCCACTTAAGTAGTCATTTTTTACGGAATATGACTTTTGGATGCAGCCAAAAAGAAGTTTATTCGAAAGTCGGCATCCTGGGGTAACTGAATTAGCATAGAATTATGTTGCAGGCTGACTAGTTTTACAACCCTTCGAAACGGAAACGCATTTCGGAATTTCTGTTGAGATTTCATGAGTTAGCCCACTTACGGTAGGGTGCTTTTAATGGGCATCTCGAAGAAATGCTCGCAAATGGAGCAGCAGTCCAGGTCTCGGACAATGCAAAACGTCCATATAACTTCGATCGAAGTCTTGTGTTCAACTAACTCGACGAGTAGTCATTGGACTCTACAGATCTCCAGTAGATCTCGATTTGCAGGCGGTGATACAACGACGGGGATAAACAAGGAACCGTTAATTTCAGAGAGCAACTTTGGGGAATATGTTGCTTTGCGCGTGTAAAAACCGTTTTAAGCAGGCTACCCCCACAGAGTTCTGCGTTGGAGTACTTCCTTCTCGACTACCTCCAACAGTGCTTTCTTCTCGACGCTTGCGCGGTCTGAATAGGTCTGCCCCGTCTGATTTACTCCGAGTTCTGAATCGCCGTAGGCATTACCGCTATTTTTGTAACCCCAGTAATTTGGTTTTCTAGAATATCACTCTCTAATAGACGTACTTTTTACTATGAATAGACTCGTCTCTAGGGATTCTTCGAAACATGATTGGCATACCAGCAATATTGTAACTTGTAGCCTTCCTGCGTTATTTCGAAAAATTCGAGAAAGACCAAAGACGATGACTTCGTAAGCACGTTCGAATATTCACGGAGTGCATGTCTGCACTTTGGTCGGCAAGCCCAAATGGAGCAGGCAACATATGATTAGACTTCTGTCTCATCAGTTCTGTATGAGCAGAAATAACAGAACGTAAATTTTCTTCATAGATGGATCGAAGAGCTAGTTCGATAGGTCCATCTTCGGTATGAATTTAAAACAGACATAAAAACAGGATTTCATGTCAATAAGTTTAGCTTGCTCAGAAAATCAATGCCGTTTTAAGTTACCTCTTTTCGTTGATTCGACTGGGTGTACTGAACTATGACGTTGCCGTTTTTGCATTAATTTTCAGAGTAAATTTAACTTGCTCCTCCGTCCCTACGTCACACTCCAACTTTCGCGGCTTCACTCTATCTCGGATTTTATATGAAAGCATATTCAAATAAACGTCGCCGATTTTTCGCCGGTTTGCGGATTGCTGCGGAAAATTGGTATTTCTATTTCTGGTGCATGTTTCTCATTCGGTTTATCTAGTCAATTTATTAAACGGGACGCTGTTAGTCGATCGCTAGGAAGCAATTCAGTCTGAACACGCGTATAATATATGTGGTGTGTTTACATTCATAACTTTAACGAATCTCACCTACATATATATATATATATATATAAAGGCAGAATGCTATTACCGACAAAGACAAGGGAGACTGGAATGGCCATTTCTGGCTTATTAGCCGTCGTCAGCCAGCCATACCCAAGCCCGAAGTGTGGAACACCCGAGCCTCGAACGATCGGTGAGCGCCCCCTAACATTGTATATTCCCGATCGAAAACCGACAAGGCAACGGGCTCGTGGCCCGGTGAGTAGAGGCGTTGACTTCTAAACCAACAGGTCGCGAGTTCGAGGCTCGGGTGTTCCGCACTTCGGGCTTGGGTATGGCTGGCTGACGACGGCTAATAAGCCAGAAATGGCCACTCCAGTCTCCCTTGTCTTTGTCGGTAATACCATTCTGCCTACATTATATATATATATATATATAAAGTTTTAAACTTTCTCAAAGCACCTACTGTCTTCAAATGGGGGTCTTATCCCATGAAAAATCATGCCCTGCATCTAGTGTATTCACGGCCATTTGAGATAGATGGTCTCGCCTCTTAACAACTAGCCGATATTCGTGGATGCGTGTGGAAGCAGACTTTCCAGTTTAGCTATATTTAAGTAGACGCCATGTACAAAAATCTCAGAGAAAAATGGAAGAGACGGAATCAGTCGGTGAACAGAAGCATATGCAGCGGACACTTACTGGCAAAAATGTCAGAGAAGCATTGTATTTCGAGTGCATTCGAGATTTTGACTGTTTTTTGTACACTTGTCCAGGTCTGACGACGACCCGGGGAACCGAGGTCGAAAATTTGCCAATAAAGTTCTTACCCTTCCCAAAACACCTGTTGTCTTCACATATGTATATCTATATATACTGTATCGCTGTGTGGGAGATGTTCATAAAAAGGTGAGACTGTTTATGAGGGCTTAAAATATATAAGAACAATCACATAAGCATATGATTTTTACTTAGCGGATTTTTACTTGTTGCACGGGACGTTCTGGGACTTAGTCATCATGATCGAGGAGGGATCACTGTAGTCCTTATTCGTCATCAGCATTATGCAACGACTGGAGGCGTTCGGTAAGCTAACGCGAAATCTACCGATGCCAACAAGCCCCGCTTTGTACCTCCGTTTGATTTTTTCTGTCATATTTCCAGATAAGATTTATGTTCCCGTCGTGAGCTGGGTTAGACATTCTGTTGTACCAGCTAAAAATGCCCGCACGTAATGCTTCCATTGTTATTGATGTGAAATACGAAAAAAACTACTGTGAGTCTGCAAAATTTTCAAAATTCCCTTCTTTCACCGTCGTTTAGTAGCTTCGATTTGGAGATCTGTGTAATGAGAGTGTTTGGGACTGGGGGGTTAACAACCGTCAATCTTGAGCGTTCGGTCAGACAACTGTTTTGACCTCTCTAATGTGCCTGCCAGAATGGCGTGAGAACAGCCTCATTGAGTTGTACCCGAAGGCGCATACGTCTCGAAGAAGGATGCCTTCTCTCACACGAAAGTGTTTAGCACTTGTCTCGAAATTAGTACTATACACACTTTCGTCTGTCCTGAAATTGCTGGCTTTAGGACTCAAAAGCCCCACCTTCACGACTCGATGATGGCGCCAAATGGACTGCTTTAACTCAGCTAACCATTTTGCGCTAATTTTGCGCTTTTCGTCGAGTCAGGAATGGTTGAGAACCGTCGGTTGGGATTCTGGAAGGCTTGCTCGAGGCCCAGTCTGTCATTCAAATTTCAGCTCACAATTAAACCGACATAGGCTCGAGAGGTCACCTGGGTCGCGGCCCGAAATAGTCGAGAAAATGGTTGCTTGTAATTGTTGTGTGCCTTCTTGGCGAAAATCAGGGGCATGTGGCCCCAAAACGTCGCCTCTCGAAGCTCTGCCTGTTAGTCAACCAGAGGCTGAGCTTCGTGAGCTGTGAGATTCAGGTGATGGTGAGTACGACCCTGTCGTGCTCGGGAATACGCCTATATCGGGGCGGACTTTCATCCCATCCACCTCACTCGCCCCCTCCACACTCATCACCATCCTACATCAAGGAAAATTCAAGATGACTAGGGGCGTCAGCGGCTGATAAGTTTTAACAGTCTACCTACCTGTGTCACACATTAGCTGGCCGCTAACCACACTTACTCCAGGGTCAATTCAGGAGGTATGTTAGATCTCACTTAAACGCGTAGGCCACAAAGGCCTCAAAAGCAGAAAGCTATACCAACTTCTCCCTTAGTCCTGGGCAGAAGCAAATCATTTCCTCAGTTGACAAGAATTTAAGTCATGACTTTTAACGCGTCGGTCAGTTTCGGAACGCCAAAGTTAATGAGAATGAGGAACTTGGTCGCCAGGTCGACCTCATGACCGCTTTCTCCCCTCCTCCCCCACACGCCAGTAGCTAGTCTGAATCAGACTAGATTGAGCGGTGGCTGAAATGATTTGAGGTTGCGTCAAACGCGTACAACTCAGGGGTTCAATTCTTACAGTTGCAGTCTGACCCTCCTTTCAGGGAAGAATTGATTTGTCTCTCAACTGGTAGTCTTCCAAGCCATGACTTTCTGCTCTCCGTAATACAGTAGGTGGGCTAACTCACGAAGTGTCAACCGAAATTCCGAAATGCGTTTTTGTTTCGAAAAGATTAATTAAGTAGGTTTGTAAAACTAATCAGCCTGAAGTATAATTATATAATAATTCTGTTACCTCAGGATGCCGACTTTCGAATGAACTTCCTTCCGGCTGCATACAAAAGCTACACTCTGTAAAAAAGGACTACTTATATAGCATGAATTTTTCTCGTTGATTTTCGATGCCCTTAAAGATTCAATTATATTTCATGGATAACATGCACAAAACTATTTATAATTTTGCTCATTCGGTAGCAGATTACATCTTTTTTCAATCTTATGCTAGAAGGAATGGTAATATTCCGTTTTCAAGAACTTTTCCTATTCCCGAATAGTTTTTAACCCGCTCTACTGTTACACTAGGATTCAGGGTTTCAAAACTACAAGCCGTATATTTTAGGCGTACGGAAAACCACACACTTCTCCATGGTAATAAAGAGGGACCATATGGAGTGCATAAAATTTAGCAGTGGATTTGATCCATATTGTTAACTTTACAAACCACATTGGTAAATGCAGAGACATAACTATTTATGAACGGCCATTTCCCGGTATTTAAAAGTTCCACAATTAGAAACATTTTCAAAACCGAATTCTTCCCCTCCATTGCGTATAAAATTGGAAGAAGACGTAATTTTTTACCGGATGAGTAAAAGAATGAATATTTTTATGCATGTTTTCCATGAAATATAATTGAATCTTTAATGGCACCGAAAACCAATGAGAAAATTTCATGTTACTTAAGCAGTCATTTTTGTAGAGTGTCGTTTTTGCATGTTGTTGTTGTTTGTTGTTGTTGATACGGCTGCGATCATGCCTGATCTAGCCGGCCTCGATGATGTCCCGAATTGTAGCTCTCCACGCGTGACGATCCGCGGCAGCAGATCTAGACAGCTCAACCCATTCCCTTCGCCAACGACGGAGACCGAATACCGAAGGTCCAAGAACCACCTCCATGTCTTGACGGACAGTGTCGAGCCAGGTTTTGAACTGACCCCCTCTTCGACGCCTCCAATGGGGCAACGGTGCCGGATCGAGGGCAGTAACACTGAGCTCCTGAGGTGGACGACGAAGAACATGCCCGAACCACCTCAGTCGTCTTTCTTGGATGGCCTGAGTTATCCTCTCGATGTTGTCTCAGCGAGCGCGGACTATCTCATTTGAGACGAAGTCGGTTAACTTCACTCGAAGGATGATCTTCAAGCAGTGGTGGTGGTTTCTGCATGTAGCCGGCAGGGAGTTCATTCGAAAGCTGGCATCCTGAGGTGACTGAATTATTATAGAATTATGCTGCAGGCTGACCAGTTTTGCAACCCTTCTTAGTTAATCTTTTCGAAACGAAAACGCATTTCGGAATTTTCGTGGACATTTCATGAGTTATCCCACATACTGTAAGTCAGCAGTCGGCCTCCCTGTCTTTCTTCTACCATGTGAGCCTGACCGGTTCTCTGCTTTACATTATCCGTCTTCGAAGGCACACACACGCCACACTAGGCGTCGTGTGCCCGAACATATTTAGCTCCGCGGACTCCGCCAATCGCAGGGACCCTACATCAACTGTCTGGGAGGGAGGGAGGGGACGCGTGCAGGCCAAGAGCCCGCAGTGCATTGAGGGAGCCGACCGCCCGTAGTCTCTTTTACGGAATGAACGCTTTCTCTTGGTGTCTTTAGTCTTTTTCCATGAACCAGGACCTGATCTGATTATGCACGGTAACGAAGGCACCGAGCGCCTGCTACAAAACTGCGCCTCTCGCAGTATGGATCTCGGCCAGTGACAGCTATCCAAGCCGACCAGTCAACTTTAAGACCGACGAGGCGCTCTAACGACAGCTCCGGTGGCATTCGGACGTCTGCTCAGAGGCTATCCCCTGTTCATTCTGTGCAGAATATGCTGTCCTCACCACTGACGTCTAACCTACCTCGGTCTGAAGGTCGCAGTGGCAGGACTGCATCCCTGACACATCCAATCCACTGGCCGCGCAAGCTCCATCAAAAACCTGCTTCTCACATACAGTAGATGTGCTAACTCATGAAATGTCAACCAACATTTCGAAATGCGTTCTCGTTTCGAAAAGATAAATTAAGTAGTGTTGTAAAACTAACCATGCTGCAACATAAATCTATAATGATCCACTTACCTGAGGGTGTCGGCTTTCGAAAGAACTTATTTTCGGCTGCATGTAATATTTATGCTCTGCAAAAAGTGACTACTCAGGTAGCATGCAATTTTCTCATTGATTTTCGATGCCCTTGAAAATTCACTTATATTTCATAGAAAACATGCATAAAAATATTCATTATTTCACTCTTTCGGTATAAAATTACGTCTTCTTCCAATGTTATGCTGTAAGAAAGTGTATAATTCGGTTTTTAAAAAGTTTCTAATTGTGAGATTTTTTAATACCGTTAAATGGCCGTTCGTGAAACGTCATGCATCCGCATTTACGAATGCGGCTTGTAAAGTTAACAATATTGTTCAAATCCACTGCTTAATTTTATGAACCTCATATGGTCTCCTCTTAACACCGTAGAGGAATGCATGGTTTTCCGTACACAGAAAATATACAGTTTGTAGTTTTGAAACCCTAAATGCAAGTGTAACAGCAGGTGGGGATCAAAATTATTCGGAAATTTGAAGTTTTTTAAAACCGAATTATGCTCTTCTTTTGAGTATGAAATTGGAAGAAGACATGGCGTTCTACCCAATAAGTAAAAGAATGAATATTTTTATGCATGTTTTCCACGAAATATAATTGAATTTTCAAGGGCGTCTAAAATCAATTAGAAAATTGCATGCTACTTAAGTAGTCATTTTTTGAAGAGTATAGATCTTGCATGAAGCCGAAAATAGGTTCTTTCGAAAGCCAACACCCTTCGGTCACTGGATCATTATAGATTAAGGCTGCATCATGACTAGTTTTACAACACTACTTAATTTATCTTTTCGAAACGAGAACGCATTTCGGAATTATTGTTTGACATTTCATGAGTTAGCACATTTACTGTAACTGACATGCTGACGTATCGTGAAAGACGTTGCGCTCGTCATGACGACGCTGACAGGTTATTTCGCACCGTAGTTACATGGACGATGGAAGATGCTGGTGGTTGTCGTATGCATATGCCTGACCGAATAGGCTCATGCACAACCTGGTTATGTCTATATGTGTGCTGATCAGCCGTTGCATTAGCACTTAGCGATTTTAGTTTACAAGGTGTGTGCTTTCCGCGTACGGAGAATCATACATTCCTCTATGTCTTTAAGAAGTGGCCATATAGATTTTATAACATTTTGCAGTGAATTCGGACCATGTTGTACATTTTGTGAGGAACATTCGTAAACTGTCATCTGCGATGGTGTATATATGGACATCTCACGGTCTTAAAAATCTCATCATTAGAAACTTATTTAAAACCAAGGGATAACCTCCCATAGGATATAAAATGTGAACACAATGTGATTTTCTACCAAACGAGTAAAAGTAAGCACATTTTCGTGTATGTCTTCTATGAAATATACTTGAATTTATAAGACCATCGAAAATCATTGCGAAAAATGCATGCTACATAGGCAGTCGTTTTCTACCGAGCGTCGTTTCTGCAGGGGGTCGGAGAGAGGTGCATTCAAAAGCCGGCATCCTGGCGAGCCGTAGGTATTATAATATTATGCCACAAGATGATTAATTTTACAACGCCACGTTATTAATCCTTCCGAATCAAAAACGCATTTTATAATTTCAGCCAACATTTCATGAGATCGGTCACGACTTACGGATCCTCTGATTATTTTCACAACCCTATTTAATTAATCTTTTCGAAACGAAAACGCATTTCGGAATTTCAGTTGGCATTTCATGATTTAGTCCACCTACTGTATTTTAGAAATTAAACTAATAATTAATGAGTTACGCCGCACATTCTATGTTCATTCTGGGCGCTCTGACGTATTATTCAGGTGGTACGCGACATTGTCAAGTGCCTGCATCCCCGCGCTACCAACATTTTATGAGATCGGTCGCGCCCTGTATTTCACGACTTACGGATCCTCTGCATTTCTATGATGGAAGTATTCGGTTGTCCCGCAAGTTCGTGCGTTTTTCAGTTATTCAAAATTTTATCACATTTTTTTATAAATAATTCAGAAGACTAATAAGTTATGCTTGCCCCTTCGTTGTTCACAACCTCCTCCCAACGTTCAGCCATTTTTCTAATCCTGCGCTTGAAGAAATCCACGGATGGCGACGCAGAGAATTCAACGATCTAATTCCGAAGATCCGCGTCGTTATTGAAGGATACGCCGGTTAAATTCATTTCCAGTGACCGAAAAAAATCAGTCGATGGAGCAAGGCACAGCGAATATAGCGGATGTTAAAGCACCTTCTAGCAGGGCCCTTCAATGTAATTTTTGATGAATTTTGCGATGCGAGGCCTGGTGTTTTCATACTACAAAATGACGCCATTTAAACTACTTGGGTGTGTTTGTTGAAGCATTTTACCTAGACGACGAGCCTGCCAACTGTATTTCCCTGCATTAATGGTCCGGTCCCTTTCAAGCAATTCTTACTAGATGATTCCCTCCATATCCAACCAGACACACAGCACCTCTTGAGAGAATGAAGATCAGGTTTGGTTCGAGGTGCTGCTTGCTCATTGGGACTAGCTGACCATCCTAGCTGTTCTCGTATTCCGAAATGTTTACGGTGACAAGAGGACCGATATTTGCGAAAACAACAAATACGATGCAGCAAAAGCCAAAATTGCTTCAAAAACAGTAATGTTAGGACACTATTGACCTGCTTGACCGATATTCGGGGATCCTAGAGACGACATTTGTGAAGTGCGATGCTTTCAGCGCAAATGGCCACCCCAGCCGGTGGATGTAGCAATGAGAAGGGAGACTAAACCTCCCCGGCCTCGAATTTTCCCAAGCACTCAAGTAGGCTACGATCGTCTGAAAGGCGCTTTTCACCGACTTGATCAAGTATGTATTCCCTCTCGTTGTTCACAATCACCTTCTAACGATCAGGCAATTTTCAGTCCTGCCCTTGAAAAGATCCTCGGTTTTTGACGGAAAAAATATCAAATAAATTTTGAAGATGCGCGTGCAGATTGAAGGGTACTTCGGTCACATTCTTTTCGAATGATCGATACAGGTGACAGTCCGATAGGGCAAAGTCCGGAGAATATGGCGGATACAGAAGAACCTTCTCGTCAACCTTTTTAATGACAGCTTTGTGAATTTTGTGATGTGAGGCCTGAGTTGTCTTACGGCAAATTAACACCATTTCGACGATCTTGCCGTTTTTGTCGAATTTTTTTGTCTAGACAGTAAAGCGTTGCATCAATGGTTTGGTTCCTTTTGAGCAATTCTTAATAGATAATTCCGTCTATATCCTACCAGACACACAGCATTCTCTTGCGAGAATGAAGATCAGGTTTTGTTCGACGTGTTGCTTACTTGTTGAGGCTTGACCATTCTTTTCTTCGTTTCATACTTACGTAGAAGCACCACTTTTCATTGCCATTAATAAAAAGATTCGAAACTGGCATACGCTGTTAGCGGATAAGGCGATGAAGGGTCAAAAATGAGGCAGAAACGAACTCGAATAAAGACAGATGTCGAGAGTATTCATTTTTTCGACCTGACACTCCATTGTCTTTGGACTGTAAATAGCCCCTTTAAAATGACAAATTTTAAACAAATTCTGCAAGCGCCTGGGTAGAGAAGCAACAATAACATGTAACATGGATACATCAAACGAACATAAAATTTTGAAGAATTGAAAAGCGAACGAGCTTAGAGGATAACCCGATATGTGCACAGATCGGGTGCTTGCCTTGTTGTACCCTAACAGACCTCGCAGACAGTCGCCCAGCGACCAGAAACATATGCTGGAATTACTCCCAGCAAACGAAACGGAGACTGGAACGACCACTTCTGACGTATTAACCGTCGTCAGCCAGCCTGTATCCTACTCGGATTCCCTGGTCATTGGGCGTTAGCTAGCCCAACGCTCTACTAGTGAATCACAGGACCGTTGACCTGCCATTAACTATGGCGGAGGGGCGCTAACATTTACGGGAGAAAAATAACAAAATTTAGTCAGTAACATATCAGCTAACAAGTCCACTTTCAAAGTCTTTTAAGGAAATGTCGGGAGTAAAAAATCGTGTCATTCATGCGCCTTTTGCTGTATAGCAGGCAGGGCTAATGGCCTGAAGGCCTGTAGGCGTCTGCGATGCCAGGATCAGCAAACCCTGACCCTCGCAGTCCGGTATGCGTTGGCTGTCCTCTGACACTTAGTTCCCTGCCGGCAGATGCGCTTGTGCTCCCGCATTGTATACAGGTTCTGAACACGTCTGCCCAGTCATCCTTCCCCTTCTGACTCGTCGTGGTGTTGTTGTTGTTGTTGTTGTTGGTCTAAATCCTGATCAATTGTTGTGGGGACCAGGAGGCGTAGAGTGGAACGCCAAGGTGCGGGCTCGACCGCGGCATCCACCTGCGCCTCCCCCCGCCTCCGGTCTTCTTTACTCTGTCCTGACACCGAGCTCGGTCGACGAGGAGGAGAGGGTGCGGTAGACGCTGCGAAAGTCTACGGTCATAATTTACCGTGTAACCTACAGTGGACATCGTCGGGAGCGACAGTAGAGCCGTCGGATACGTAGGGGACGTCGTCGTTCGTGGCCGTCACATATAAAGAATGCAGTTATTTAAGGGAGACCTGCGCTGTGTTGCTTTCAAGGTCATTGTTGTGTATGTGTGCATGTCTGAATAGACCAGCACAGTGACTGAGCGTGTTGGAGCAGTGCTGACAGGTCCAATGGGCATGCCGATTATCTCAGTCTCACTGCACGGGATTCGTGGTCTAGACTTACGATTTCAGTGTGAACCTTGGTTTTCTGCGGTTCCTCTTTGTGTTCATGACATCCAAGAAGGACGTACGGGGACCGAGACACAGCTTTGTAGTTGGGGCATGTGAAAGAATTGTCTGCACTTTCGCTGGTCGTATTTTGTGCCAAATTCCTCATGCTGACATTTCGGTTAATGCGAAAGGGTTCTGCGAGGTCGATTCGGTCTATTAGTAAACTACAGGTCCGTAAACTTGCCGCTTTTAATTGAGAATATTAGCCATGGCGTAGGAGCGCTAACCGTTACGTGAGAAAATTAAAGGCAGGACCAGTAAAATAGCAACTAACCAGCCAAGTTTCGCGGTCTTTTAAGGGAACTTCGGATGTACTACGTCGCTCCATCCATTCGCCCCTATACGAGGCGGAGGTATTTTGACAATGTTTCTTGATGTGCCTCTTCAGTATAAAAGCAAACGCACTGCACAATTGACATTGTAGTGTTTTACATAGTAGTTGCACATTTTAGCTTACATTCAAATTGTATTTGAAGTAATTCACTGTTGGAAAAGTCGGAGGCACTTCGGACAATGTTGTCCACTGCAACGGTGCGTGGCACCAAAGGTTGTCAATGACTCGGTCGTCCTTGCAGGACGGAGTGTCAGGCTGCAATGGCTCCCTCTGATTGGGGCTTCCATGGTATTTCCGCCCAGGTAGGATCCAGACCGCCCCACCCACCGCCCGCGAAGCAGATATGGCACGCGTAGACGAGCTGTTTAGTCCGAGCCTACCTCCGGTCATTTTGGCTCTACCTTGACGCCGGGCTCAGGTGAGTGATGCCGGAGGGGGGGGGGGGGAGAGAGAGAGAGAGTTTGATGTATGCAGCGCAGATCTGTCACCATTATAAGATGACTTCCGCACAAGTCACCGTCCATTCGCCCATCCTGCTGTGTGGCCGAGGATGGACATCTGCAGGCGGAAGCATTTGAAACGGTTAGTGATGTGCCATTCCCGCCCACCCGAATGGGCCACGTGGTAGATGCACTGGACCAACACTGGGAACCTATAGGGCTCTGGCAGGCGTAATCGGATTTGCGCATCATAACAAACGCCAATATTTCGAGGTGGGGTGGCGGACGGGGTTGCCAGCGTACGTCGTGCACACTGGGACCCCTGCAACCCCCCATTGTTGTTGTTGTTGTTTTTTTTTATTGTTGTTGTTGTTAATAAAAAAAACGGGTTATTCGCTGTGTGGACCAGGTGTTGTGGAGTGGAACGTCGAGGTGCGGGCTCGACAGTGCCAACCACCTGCGCCATCCCCTCTCTGGTCTTCTTGACGCGGGGTACGGGTGGGGGAGGAAAAAGTTCGGTAGATGCTGAACAAGTCTGTTATCACTATAAACTAATTTACGCACAAGCCACCGTCCTGCTCTCACCCGGCTTTGGAGCACGCGGGGGAAATCTTCAATACCGACGGTCGAACTATCGACGTGGCTTTTTAATTTCCTCAGAAATCATCTACGAAGTTGGAGTAGATCATTTTATTCAAGGTCTATAGGCTCAGACCGAGAATGTTATACATGAATATTTGGGCCAAAGTCCATCAGCCACAGCGGATAACCGCGTAATATTCATTAACTGCCAACAGGCAGCTAGTAGTATACTTTAGGGTAAGGTGATACCATACTAACAGCACAGGTACTAGGCAAAAGCCCATATAGGCGTGTTTCGCCGATGTTGTGTCGCTGAATGGCGCAGCTCTGAGGGGTCCGGCTCGTTGGTGGGTGCCCCATCATTCCCTGTGTGTTTTTTGGTGGATACTCCAATTAAGAAATCGTCGCTTTTTAATTTCCTCAGAAATTATCTACGAAGTTGGAGTAGATCAGTTCATTGACGAGCCGAACACCTCACAGCTGCGCCATGCAGCCGCACAACATCAGGGAAACACGCGCGTATGGGCTTTTGACTAGTACCCGTGCTGTTAGTTTGGTATCAACTTACCCTAAAGAACTATTGATGTGCCAATTTAACATATTGATTCAATAGGAAGGCAACTTTACTACTTAGTTGCCCTTTCACTGTTTTTTTTTTAACTGTAACTCACTTGACCCGCCTCCTCTCCCCCCCCCCTCTTCCTCGTGCATCCAAACCGGGCTTAGAGTAAATCGGATTTAATAAGCAATAACCAGACAGACCTCAGAGCATCCTGTCTGCTGTCAATTCAGGTGCCCTTTTGGCACTAGTTCTAGCACTTTTTCCACATTTGAAGCATTTGTCCCCGGTACGAAGCTGAAGGAGGCAAGCTGGCCGCGTTAAATCCTGCCCTGCTTGCCTGCTTCATTTTCCGCATTTGATGATTTCTGTTTACCCACAAACCCTTATCACTTGAAAAACACTTGGTAAATAAAAGATTCCCTTTATTCAGGCTTCATCAACTGTCATTTTTACTATTAAAAAGCACGATGCACACTGACCCGAATTTCCCTGGAATTTGGCTCACAACCGCCTGTATTGCCGGGGGGGTTTCTAGACCTATGTCC
>CACRXP010000149.1:59936-76223 GCA_902702965.1 Spirometra erinaceieuropaei
CTTCACTTTCCTCTTTCTCCTACCTTTTTTCTGTTTTCTTGCTCAGCTCATTCAAATTCTGACGATTTTCGCGGTTAGAAAATCGTAGTGAGCGGACTTCTCAACGTAAACGACATCAGCGCCAGTGGTTTAATTCATCTGGCAAGCGAATGGAACGTTTGTTGCTTATTACCCGCTTATTACAGCTGTGTAAAGGGTATTTTCCCTTTAAAATTTTTATGTATAAAAATGGGCAAGAAAGGCGTTTTGGTTTTGGCAAATTTTGATGTCGTAAATGTCTATGCATGATCATATTTCTGTTTCTTAGTAACCAGACATTGATCTGGACAAGTTCCTTTATGTCTAATAATTGCAGCCCTTAAAAACTGATGTTTTAAAAAGCACGGCTTGTTTTAGCGGTCACCCGTCCATTGTGGGCCGTAGTTAACACCATTTAAACAAAAATAGGAGCGACAATACCATGGTGTGGTTAGCCTCAAATTTTCGCTACCTTTCTTTCTACCTTATGCAGAAATCGCACGTTTCCCTTGTCCTCAAAACAATGGCCTAGTCACTACATATGGAAAGGTGCGCACAGTAGTGTTCAAGCCCTGAATCTGATCTTGGAATCCAAATGACCGCTCAGGTGAACCGCTACGGTCTCGGTGGCGGTGGTAGGCCTGTTGCTTCCCTGCGGTGACTCAAATGCCGCCCACGGAAGTGTGCGACGGCCGCGGCGGCAGCTATTTTGGCCAATAGGTAGCTGATTGGTGCGCTTCGACAACCTATACCGGCGCTCTATCACCTCGTCAGCCAATCAACCTTAAGTCAGTCTTTGCTCGGTCGATAGCCCTCTGACCCCAAAAGCCAATCAGTAGGCGGGGTAGAGTTGACGCCCCTGATCGCACGTGGCGAGCGAGTACGCACGCACTGCATTTTCTCCTCTTCTTCTCTGTACGCGCTTATGATTGACATTCGTATGCACTGCGTGCGTTGAAAAAGACGCGCGGGATTTCTCTGCTTCTTCTTCTCCTCTTTCCTGGCGCTGTGGTCAGTCTGACAGCATCACACCCTACCCCACGTTATCACTTCGGTATTTCTCTACTGAAGACCCGAACTGTCTGGATCGGATCTCTACCTCGTTCTCTCGCCCTCTGTGTCTGATTGGGTTTGCATGTGCACTCTCGGATTGAGTCTCCCCTCAGCCCAGCCACCGAATCAGTAGGAAACAAAACTGGTCTTCTTGGAAAGTGCATAATTAGCAACAAGGAGCCTACAGGTTGCACCTGGTGGACGGTCTCTTAATCTTCGCAGATTTGCACTTCAACACGCAAACTCGAGGCGGGTCGGCTGGGAATGAGTTGTCAGCTGGGATCTGCCTCTGCCAGCACTCAGAAGCCAGCTGTTAGAAACCCCAGTCATCAGTCAGCCGCCTACAGTACAGGTCTCTCCTCGTCCGGCATCATTAAGGACACTGGGACCGCGCAGACTGCCCTCCAAAGAACGAATACGAATCTCATGACGCAGGATCTTCAGAGGTTGGTTCCCATCAAGGTGCACAGTTGATGAAACTTTTATGCATGTTTGGGTTAAGTACGCCTTTATAGAACCTGGCATGA
Source organism: Spirometra erinaceieuropaei (assembly GCA_902702965.1). Taxonomy (NCBI): domain Eukaryota; kingdom Metazoa; phylum Platyhelminthes; class Cestoda; order Diphyllobothriidea; family Diphyllobothriidae; genus Spirometra; species Spirometra erinaceieuropaei. The sequence goes on from CACRXP010000149.1 coordinate 61,535, forward strand.
ATCCCTGAACACAGCTGCGGGCCTGGTTTTTATACCAGTTCAAGATGAGCTTGAGGAAAATATGAAGAGGTAGAATTGTTCGCTTTGACCGATGTGACTCTTAGATCGATCTGGTTCCTGTTTGATTTTCAATTGAGGAGAATTTTCCCTACACTATTAGTCAGTTTTTCTCCGAATGGTACTAAAAACACTTTGGTCGGATATTATTTCGTAGCCGTATTACCGTCAAAAACAAGGGATCCATACTGACCCAACTGCGAAAGACTCGGCGCGTCGGTGGGATTCGAACCTACGCAATAAGTGGAAGGCCAACAGGTTTCATGAGATAAGTCATGTACTGCATATAAATATACTGGCAGAGAGACGCTCACAGATCGTTTCTATGGAACTTACTCGTCCCGTTGTGACTTGGGGCTCTCTCTCGAGTCCAGCCGGCGGCCGCACAGCGGTGGATGATATAGGCAGAATGGTATTACCGACAAAGACAATGGAGACTGGAATGACCATTTCTGGTTTATTAGCCGTCGTCAGCCAGTCATACCCAACCCCGAAGTGTGAAACTCCCGAAGTAATACCATTTTGCCTATATCATGTGCCACTGTGTGGCCGCTGGTTGAACTCGAAAGAAAGCCTTGAGGAACAACGGGATGAGTGAGTTCCGTGGAAACTATCGGTGAGCGTCCCTCTACCATTATATCTATATGGGAACGAAAAGGCAATCTCGGAAATCATGCTTACATTGTTTAGACGTTTCAAGAACGCGTAAGCTTCTATTGTCGGAGGTGAGCATCGCACCGCTCCTCACAGTATTTGCAGATTGTGAAAAGCACATTGACACGGTGTGTGGTATGCTCGTCCCACAAACTTCCATTATATATATATATGTGTGTGTGTGTATATTCATTGATATTTTGGCAGATTTTGAATAATTCTTATTGACCCAACTGTGAAAATCTCGGCGCCTCGGTGGGATTCGAACCCACGCAGTAAGGGGAAGGCTTTAGTGCAGAAATTAATCAGAAATCAGTGCAGGACTTGGATTTAAATCTCCGGGACATGACTTGTTAGGGTCAGAACCGAAATTTCAATGAACATTTAAGTCGAAGACAATCAACTACTGTGGAATAACCACGTAATGCCCATTCTACAAACAAGTAGTATTACGAGTAGTATGAATTCCATATGGTAAAGGTATTATACCGTACTCCCGACAAAGATACTTGCAAAAGCCCAGACACGTGTTTCGCCGATATTCTGCCGCTGCGTGACACAGCTGCGAGGGGTTCGGCTCTTCAGTGGGACCCCCAGCTAAAAGCTTTTAGCAAGTATCTAGGTCGGGAGTACGGTATAATACCTTTACCATATGGAATTCATACTACTCGTAGTACTACTTGTTTGTAGAATGGGCATTACGTGGTTATTCCACAGTAGTTGATTGTCTTCGACTCAAATGTTCATTGAAATTTCGGTTCTGACCCTAAAAAGTCATGTCCCGAAGATTTAACTGCAAGTTCTGCATTGATTAATTTCCGAAATTATTCACCTGATTATTCTCTGGAGTTCATATACCGGAAACCGCTAGAGAACGCTGGGGGTCCCACTGAAGAGCCGAACCCCTCGCAGCTGTGTCACGCAGCGGCAGAATATCGGCGAAACACGTGTCTGGGCTTTTAGCAAGTATCTAGGTCGGGAGTACGGTATAATACCTTTAATATATATATATATATATATATATATATATATATATACCCAATTATTCCGCACAACCATTCAGGGCAAGCGCCAAAATTGCAATGGATTACCTTCTGTGTAATGCCCATTCCGAAAACAATTATGACCGCTGTTTCTCCGAACGAACACGCTCGTCCCCCTTCTTGCCTGGAACTTTGTCAACGAGCTTCGTAGACGCTTGCGTGGCGGAAATTGATGCGACCAATACGAATACGGACAGAGACGAGGGGGGAGATTGAGATGACTGGCTGGGAGTGGCCATAACCGATCATCCCAGTCTTTACCGTTATTTCATTTTCCCTTACGCGCACCTCGAAGGTGTATGCGCCTGATGTCACTGTTCTCCGGTTGACGGTTAAAATTGGAAAGTTCTATTCTCCTGCTTGCCCTAATAGAGCCATACTTCAAACTCTTACTAGAGACAGTCGAGGTACGGCAATTTTTCAGACATTTCCGTCTAGGTAGTAAGACACGGCTGCAGTTGTACTTTAGGTGACTTGTCCACGCAGTTGAGTACCCGTCTGCAAAGCCTTAATTCTTACCCCCCCCCTCCCCTCCCATTCTCCCGCCCAAAAGAAAACAGTTAGTTTTCCGACTATGAGGCCCACAGTCTGTCTTATTTCACTGACTACTAATGAGGGGGGGGGCAGCCTCAGGGGCAAGGAGGTGGGGAGTGGAGGGGCGATTACCTCCAGCCGGTATTCGTCACGACCTGCTTAGGCCGAACCAAACGGAGGACTACCCATTCCAACATCTTCCACCAGCTGGTGCAACGCCAGCAGGACGGCTGATGATTGACAGTCAGCCGGTGTTGATAGTAATCGAGGTCTTCAGAGGGATGCGATTCTGCCCGTCGGCATTTCAGACAACCATTGGACGCTGCGCGACCAGACCTCGTTTTTCGCCACCACCGCCACCAGTAGCGTGCTTGTGTCCATGTTGTGGGCTGTCGTTTTAGTAAGTGACCAAGTAAACAGCCAACCAGGGCGGCTGACATGGTCCACTAAAAAGAGCCCTCATGTAAACTTATTTAGGGCTGGTAAACGAAGCTCAGATGAGGCGACAATTCTCGCAGCCCCTAGGAAACAGCATAACCAATCCTTGTCCGAGATGATGCCCTTTTGTATTTGATCCGAAGATAGGAACTCTGCAGGTCAGTAGTCCGGCAGTTCAACTGTCCTGACCAACCGTGTCTGCAGTGTGCCATGCAGGGGGGGGGGAGGTGGGAGCAGGAATTGTGACTTGCGCGTCAAATAATTTGCCATGGTAGCAGACTTACGCAGCATCTATCTCACTCTCCCGTCTTTCCCAGCTGGATTTGGTGTCTTAACAGAGTCAAGAAGACCGGATGCGAAAGAGGGTGCGGGTGGCTGGCACGGCCTAAGCCTGCACCAAGGCGTACCACCGGATTAGTAGCCCAATTATCCGTTCACTCATGGCTTATTCATGTAGATAATGTTTGCGCTAATGCTGGCACCTCGAAGCAGATGATTTCTACTCCTCTGTTTGCATGAGCAGACGGTTTAGAGTAGCATTGCTAGTAGTAGTAGTAGTAGTAGTAGTAGTAGTAGTAGTAGTAGTAGTAGTAGTAGTAGTAGTAGTAGTAGTAGTAGTAGTAGTAGTAGTAGTAGTAGTAGTAGTAGTAGTAGCAGTAGTTGTTGTTATAATATAGCAGATTGTTCTCACCCACTGTTTTGCACGCTGAACACCGGCCTGGACACTGTCTATTAGGATCGATATAAGACATGATAAATGCAAACGAAAAGTCGAGTTCCAGGAGGGAGATTAGAATAAAAAGAATAGATGACTGAAACAAGGATTTTATTCACCCGAGTTTTCAGATGCATGTTCGAATTTATAGTCAAAAACGGAACAGGTAAAAGACAGTAGATGCGCAGGGATTGTGCAACTTCTAGGACTCGGCTACATCCCCAAGTTCGCAAGGAATGACGGCCACTTGAGCCGCGAACTATATGTCAAGTGGGCGTTTGACCCTCACTGTTGTGGTTAGGATCTCACTCGATCCCATTCTGTCCGCCCGCCAGCTAGCTACTGGCAACAACGAACGCTGTGTCATGGGACACATACCACATATAATACATAGGCAGCTCGCCAAGAGTGCAACAGGCCAGACGCAGACAGCTGTTTCACGGTCGTTACCGATCATCAGTACGTCGTATGCCTTATGACGAGTGAGGCCGAGTGAGATCCTAACCACAACAGTGAGGGTCAAACGCCCACTTGACATGCTTATATACCTCGCTTCAAAAGGCCTATGGCGTACTGATGATCGGTAACGACCGTGAAACAGCTGTCTGCGTCTGGCCTGTTGCCCTCTTAGCGAGCTGCCTATGTATTATACATATATATATATGCAGAATGGGATTACCGACAAAGACAAGGGAGACTGGAATGGCCATTTCTCCCTTGTCTTTGTCGGTAATCCCATTCTGCCTATGTATCATGCGCCGCTGTGCGGCTGCTGGTTGGGCTCGAGAGAGAGTCCATAAGGCACAACGGAACGAGTGAGTTCCGTATGAACGATCGGTGAGCGCCCCCTAACATTATATATATATATATATATATATGTGTGTGTGTTTCACTAAGAGTGTAGGCGGACGGAATGAGATCGACTGAGATCCTTGCCGAAATACTGAGGGTCAAACGCTCACTTTACATGTTCATATATCTCACTTCATACTTTTAAAGTCTTTGTGGCGTGACCACAAAAGTTTGGGTTCATCAGCCGCTCCCCGAAGGTTTCCACGTCGTTTATGGCAGAACTGTAGCTAACGACTTGACCCGTATGATTTCCTCTGACGTGGTAATATGTCAGAACTTACATTCGCAGATTCCGAATATAGCATATACACAGGGTTTTGCTTTACTTATGACAGCGCCCGCTTTTCAACACTTTCTGGCACCCTTGACATGATGACGCCAGAATCATTGATTTTTTGCGGTACAAGTCGAGGATGATTTACCGTCATGTAGAGTCGCAGTTTAAACTACACCGCGCTTCTCACGGCTCTAGGTCATACAGCACAGTACATCCATCGTCAAAATGACTATTTATAGCTCGCTCATAACCAGCGCTGCCAATTAGATGTGCGTCAAATGTGCACACTACATCCAGCTTGTTGCCACTACAACCCTAACCAGATGACAAACTCTCCTCACAATCTCGGTGTTGTAGCTTCAGGTGCCTACGTGCGCCACTCTTTTAGCCCCTTGTGCGTTCGTGAGGTAACTGTTTACGTTCTTTCTTTTCTTTCATGCAGTAGATGTGTTAACTTCCGAAACGCTAACTGAAATTCTGAAGTGTATTTTCAACTCGAAAAGATTACTTAGCTAGGGTTGTAATATTCATTGTCTTGAAGAATAATCCAATGATAATTCAGTTACTTCAGGATGCCGGCTTCTGAAAGAAATTTTTTCCGACTGCCTGCAAAAGTGCCTACTTATGTAGTGTGTATTAATCTCATTGATTTTCGACACCTTTATAAGACCGTGAAATGCCCGTCCGTAAAACATCATGTTTCTGCATTTACTACTGTTGCTTGTAAAGCTTATAATATGGCTTATATCCACTGTTAAATTGTAAGAGCTCCATACAGTCCCCTCTTAACGGCGTACGGTAATCTATGATTTTCTGTAAACAAAAAATTTACAGCTTGTAGTTTGAAAACCCCGAATGCGCGTGAAACGGCAGGTCAGATTCAAAATTATTCGGGAATTGGAAAAGTTTGGTTAAGACCGAACCCTACCCTTCCTTTAATTATCAGATTTGAAAGAGACGCAATTACCTTCCGCATGAGTAAAAGAAAGAATATTTTATGCATGATTTCTATGAGGTATATACGGACTCATATGGGTATCGAAAATCAATTAGAAAAATACATACTACATAAGTAGGCACTTTTTCAGGCAGTCAGAAAAAAGTTATTTCAGAAGCCGGCATCCTGAAATCGAACATGCGTGTGTGAGGGTGTAGTAATTTTTCTGCGTGCGTGTGTGTGTGTGTGTGCAGGTATTCACACCGACGGTACGCCTTCATGCGTCTCTAGCATAGCAACTGATGGTGGCTGTCTGGCAAAAAAGCTCACGTGACGCAAGTCTAGGAGAGAGCAGCAGAACGCTTACGCCGATGATTCCATCAATTACTTTGGTCATGCCACCACACGGATCATCCATCGCCTTGGTAACCGCATTACTGAGGAAGGCGTAGTGCCCCTTTTCGAATGGAGGGAGTTTCTGGAGCCCACCAAAGCTTACAAAGTCTAGATTCCGCCTCTAGTGTAAGTATTTCTGACAGGCATAGACAGTCTCATATAATGGATACAATCGATACCCTTGGCAGCGAACGCTTCAAATCTCGGTCAATGGGAGGTCGACAGGACTTGTAGGAGAGACCCTATGCAATATCCAAGTTTGGTTTCGTTTGGTCCACTTGCTGGGATTCGAGCCCACGACAGTAAGGGATGACTTTAGAACAGCTCACGCTCTAGCCGCCCGAGCTACGAGGTTCCACCGGTTGACGTGAGTTTAATCATATCTGGGTCAGTTTACCCGCCCAACCTGCTGCAACGTCCGGAATCCACAAAGTCTGATACAGTAAGCTGACCACCCAAGCATGATTTCATAAGTAATCCACCTAGAATCCACCGGATGACTACTGGCTCAAGTGGACTAGTCAAATCAGCAAAACCCCCATAAGTTAGGTTGGCCTGGTAGAGATGGATGGTTGGCCTTGTAGAGATGGATTGTTTAGGAAATCCTGCTTGAGCAGTCAGCTTATTGTATCAGCTTTGGTGGATTCCAGACGTTGCATTAGGTTGGGCGGGTAAACTTGACCCAAATGTGATTAAACTCTCATCGTCCGGTGGGGCCTCATAGCTCAGATCGCTGAATGTACTAAATCTCTCCCCTTGCTGTCTTGGGTTCGAATCCCGTCAGGGCCGCCGAATTTTTCACAATTGGGTGAAATGAATTATTCAAATCTGCCAAAATTTCCTTATTAATTTTGACTTCGTTCGCCCCTTATTGCCAATAGAGTGGATGGTAGGACAAAGCTTACAGCTCAACACCCTGTCGTGAATATCTGATTGTCAATAAAAGCAGGTTGTAGTAGGCCCCGCCTTGATTTGATTTATCTGGCATTTAGCCTCCGCTTGGCTTAGGGGACAGAATGCAGCCAGCTAGCCCGGTGCAAGCGGATTTGCGGATAGCTGACTCAGTAATGTCCAAATCTCTCGTGTAATACTGGCATCTCCTTTTTTCCCATCGAAGCGGCTAGCTGATTATTTGGCGATAACGCGCTGTCGTCCGTTGGTGCGAAGTCTGTCAAAAGGTTACCTTGCAGGAGACACTGGTGTGTAAATATACACGAAGTGCACATATGACAACGCGGAAGTCAGGTTGGTTGGGTTCCCTTCCGTAAGGGTTAAGTATATGCGCGGGGTAAGGAAAAACTATGGAGAATCAGATCAGCCGTTGCATAAAAGTTTAGTGATTTCATTCCAAAAGTGTATACTTTTCGCGGGAGGAATATCATGTATTTCCATACGTCTTTAAGAAGACACCATGTAGAGTCCACAACATTTTGAAAAGAATGCGGACTGTGTTTTGCCCTTTATGAGAAGCAGTAATAAACGGGCAGGCAGGATGCTGTATGAATACGTATTGGACAGTCTTAAAAATCTCACAATATCATGACTTTTCTAAAACCGAACGCTACTCTTCCTTCGAGTACAAAATGTGAAGACATGATTTGCTACCAGGGGAACAGAAAAGCATGTTTCTGTGAATGGTTTTTGTAGAATATATTCAAATATATAAAGCGACTGAAAGTTAATGCGAATAATGCATATTACGTAAGCAGTCACGCTGTACCGAGCGCAGTTATTACAGGAGGTTGAAAAGCAGTGCACTGAAAAGCCTACATCCTGGCAAGTCCGGAATCTCAAAGGATTAGGTCACATGATAAGCAGTGTTACAAAGCCGCCCACGTAATCTTTCCTAGTCCAAGGCGCATTTCAGTTTCGGTCCACATTTCATGAGATCGGTCACTCACTGTATATGATATTCGTTCCAGAATTATTATAATATGAGTACTGGCTTCAAGTGCAGACACGGGTTTCGCGTGACCACGAACGTTTGGATTCATCAGCGACTCCCCGAAGGTTTCCACGTCGCTTATGGCAGAACTGTAGCTAACAACCTGACCCGTACGATATCATCTGACGTGGTAATATGTCATAACTCGCGGTCACGGATCCCGAATATTGCATATACATAGGGTTTCGCTTTGATTCTGACAGCGCTCACCCTTTCAGCACTTCCTGACGGTGATTACATCCCTAGAATGGTGGCGTCAGGAGCATTGAATTTGTGAACCCACAGAAAATTAACGTGAAAGGCGCATATTACTTAATTAGTCATTTTGTGACGAGTGAAGTTTCTACAAGAGGTCGAAAAGAAGTGCGTCAAAAGGATAACATCCTGGAAAATCCGAAATATCGGCGAATTATGCCGCATGGCAGTCAATTTTACAATCCCACCTACGTAATATTTCCTAATCGAAGACACATTTCAGAATTTTGTCCAACAATTCATGGGATCAGTCAATGTACGTCCGTTGGCAGTGATCACTCTGACAGCACGTTCACAATATCCATTTCCCTGGACCACATTGGCTCAAGTGACCTCTGGTTATTTGTCCGGAAAATAGTGCACCTGAGAGTATGCTCACTGTGCTTAGTGACAAATGCACGGTTTAAAAATGTACGCATTAATAGGGGATGATGATTGGTTCTGCTGGTACCGATATCGCGGGCAAAGACTTTGCCGTTGTGTTCTGGGGCTGATGCGTCCACATAGCGCGTATAGTCATCCAGGGGGGTGGAGGGGGGTTCCGCTGCGGTTGTTTGCTTGACACGTCTCGTCAGTACATCGGACTTACCGAAAGAAGGCGGCTACATCGATGTACTAACACCTAGGGTCTTTTCCAGCAGACTTTAACTGGATTCGCGAAGGGCATGTCGTTGTGACATCCGGCTTGAGGTGTATGGGCAAACAAGTCAACGGTCCTTCACCTGCTCTGTTCATTGAATCGGTGAATCCGAGAAACCATTCACCTGCCTCGCAGAGTGGGGATCTGAACAACGACGGCTGACCTCCGCTTTAGTGTCAGCTGTAAAATTAGACCGGATTTCCGATTTCACGGCTCCTCTTACAGTTTGGTGAACTTTACGGCTGCACGATTGTTAAATCAATTGCTAAGCAACCGATTGTGTTGTTGCCAGCGGCGGCGTCGTCGTCTGGTCCGATTCGGTCACTCCACACACAGTACAGACAAGGGGAAGCATCTAGTCGACGATTCCTCGTAGTGATAGTCAGTGGAAGGCGCATCATTCTTGCGGATTTGCGAGGATAGACAGGAGTCCTGAAAAAGGAGACACGATCGCTGGGACAAGAGCTTTATTAGCCTGACGATTCGGATTCCTGCTCTTCGGTTCTATTGGCAATGGGCAGAAGTGTCAGCAACGTTTTCTAACCGGACCATGATTACCCCCTTCATAATTATTGCCGCAGCATGTTCGCCTCACCGCGTCCATCAGGGAGGTCACATGAACCACTTGAACAAATGATGAGGCAGCATTTTAATCTGGGAATCTTAGTCGCACAAGTGACGGAGTCCACGACATAGACTGGCTGATGACGACCAGTAAGCTAGAAATGGCCATTCCAGTCTCCCTTGTATTCGTCGGTTCCATCTCATTGAGCTCTACTATTATTCGCTGTGCGACTGCCTGCAAGGGTTCTAGTATGAGCCCCAAGGCACAGCGGAAAGAGCGCGTCCCGTAACCTGATCGGTGAGCTTCCGTCTGTCATGATTGATATTCCCGATCACAACCAACAGGACAACGGGTCCGTGGCTCAACGGTAGAGTGCCAAACTCCATGACCAAAGATCCCGGATTAGAATCTCAAGTGATCCACACCTGGAGGTTGGGTATGACTGGCTGATGACGGCTAAGAAGCCAGAAATGGCCATTTCGGTTTCCCTGGTCTTTGTCGGTACCATCTGATTTACATGATTTTTCTTGTACGGAAAGTATACGCCATATAGACTGAAATTGTAAGGCACAACGGAACGGGTGAGTTCCGTAAGAACGATCGGCCAGCACTCCCTACCATTGTATATTCCCGATCGAAACCGACAGGGCAGCGAGCTCGTGACCCAGTGCTTAGGGGCGTGGACTTCTATCTAACAGGTCGCGAGTTCGAGCCTCGGGTGTTCCACACTTCGGGGTTGGGTACGGCTGGCTGATGACGGCCAATAAGCCAGAAGTGGCCAGTACGCTCTCCCTTGTCTTTATTTTTTTAACACGCTCATTTCGGGGGGTTTGGATATCCTGGTTAAGGTACTCTGGTAAATTTCAGCTTACATTTTCATGAGACACCTTACGATACGTCGTCCGGACTAGTTGTCTGATTGGAGGTCTGTTGCGGCGTTGCGGAACGAATTAGTTTTCACGGACGCTCTAGCATGATCACAATTATCATTTATGAGTATAATGCGCAAGTTCACTTTGGAGTTTATTACCGATGCGGGTTTCAAACAGCCGTTCGGAATACTATCAATAATCCCCGCGTCTTTGTTTCTGTTGCTGACTTTCGCAGTGAAATTGCTTACAACTCGTGATTTGAATTATCACCTGGAATCAGCCCTCAGGCCGAGTTCTGTCCCCTGAACGCCGCGACCCCAAAACACCACTTCAAAGTCGTAATGTCCGCGACAATCGTCCCGGCAAAAGCAGCCCCCAATAATGTCATCACATGATAACGTGCACATTTCTGAACCATACCCTTCTCACTAAGCCATAGAATGCTTAAACACCGAACGCTATCCCTATACACATGCGTAGTGTGATTAAGTTTTGAGTCATCTCAATGAAGGCAAAGCTCGATTGTATTGCCGTACAGAGTTGTCAGTATTTATCTTCCAGTGGCTTTACGGCATAAGCTGCCACCGAGTGAGCCCGTACGATGGGCATACATTCAACTGCATCATGTTCGGGACACATGGCCCGAGGTCGGCTGGGCCAGTCTAGTCCAAGATAATGACTTGGCAGCGGTAGGGTGAAGGACCTCAATTACCTATCAGCATACTGTGGATCGCGTCATACTGGAATGGTGGTTATGGGGGGGGGGGTTACGGTTGAGGCAGCAAGCCGGACATTGAGCTGACAAAATGCAGGGAAACACAGAAGACAGTCGGTGGCAAAAACGATACTTTTAGGCAAAATTATGGATACGGTATCCAGCTGGATATTCCATGGCGCTCCATCTTGACCATCGAACAACAGAGCCTATCCCCTGGCAGACGTTTCGGTTAGATCGCAGTTGGTAGCCAGAAAGCGGACGGCGACATTAACCCAAATCCTACCCTAACCCTAATCCCAACCTTAAACGTTAACCGTTAGCCTAAACGGCAACCCTAACCCTAACCGAAATCGTAAACGTAACCGTAGCCCTTAGGCATAGCCGTAACTGGAAAACCTAACCGTAATGCTGAACCCTACTCATACGCTCAAACCCTAACCGTAACCCGAAAACCTAAGCCTACAGGCATAACCCTAACCCGAAAATCGGAAACCATTAATCGGTACCCTATTCCTAATCTCAGACGTAAAACGGAAGCCAAATGGGTCAGATGTGATTATGGAACCCCAGAAAATAGCCCTAGTAAACAAACCCCTCTGCCATCTGTAATACGGGGCCTGGCTACCAACTGCGATCTAACCGACATTTCTGTTAGCCCTCAATTCAGGCTCAGTTGATTTTAGTTTTTTGTTTCTCCGCTCTTGGGTACAACTGCCGGCCATCAGAACTTAACCAGATGTCACAAGTGCATACTTCTGAACGCGGTCCACAGTCTACCGGCAGACAACTGGGGTCCTTCAACCTACCGTTGCCAGTGAATATGGTGAGCATGCCGTCGGAGTGATGATTGTCGAGACCGATGACCAGCGCCTACCCAAAGAGGGTCAGTAACGGCCATGTAGGTATGGGTTTCGAAACGGAGGGGGGATGTTTGTGTTCCGGTCTTGTCCAACTCTCTGCTGATAATTACAGTGAGTGACCGATGTGAAGAAATGTTGGCTGAAATTCCGAAATGCGTTTTCGATTAGGAAGGATCACTCGGTCGCGGTTGTAATACTGATCATCTTACGGCATACTCTTATAACATTTCGGACTCGGCAGGATGTCGGCTTTTAAATGCACTCCTTTTCAATCTCCTGTAGAAAGCGTACTCGGTAAGAAATGACTACTTAAGTAGCATGAATTTTTCCCACTGATTTTCGATGGTCATGCAAATTCAAATATATCTTATAGAAACTGTGAACAAAAATAAGTTTTTATTCAGTCGATTAATAGAAAATCGCGTCTTCTTTATATTTTATACTTAAGGAAGGAGTACAATTAGGCCTTAAAAAGTTTTCTAATTGCCGAATAATTTGGAGCCTGATCATTCGTTGCATTAGCGCTCAGTGGTTTCACTCTACAAGGTGCACGCGTTCCGCCTAAAGAAAATCACATATTTTTCTATGCCATTAAAGAGATATCATACAAAGTCCATAAAATTTTGCAATGGATGCGGACCATGTTGTACATTTCATGAGGAGCAGTGGTAAACGGCCAGGTACTATGCTATGTGAATGGACATTTCGCGGTTTTAAAAAGTCTCATAATTAGAAACTTTTTAAAACCTAATTATACTCCTTCCTTAAGTATAAAATGTAAAGAAGGCATGATTCTCTATTGATTGACTAAAATGAAGCATATTTTTGTTTATGGTTTCTATAAAATATATTTGAATTTCCAAGACTATCGAGAATCAGTGGGAAAAATGCATGCTACTTAAGTAGTCACTTTTTACCGAGCACGCTTTCTACAGGAGATGGAAAAGAAGTGCATTTAAAAGCCGACATCCTGCCGAGTCCAAAATGTTATAAGAGTATCCCTTTAGATAATCAGTATTACAACCGCGACCAAGTGATCCTTCCTAATCGAAAACGCGTTTCAAAATTTCTGCCAACATTTCATGAGATCGGTCACTCACTGTATGCCGGCTGTGATGGTAATCGACAGAATAATCTTCAGTATGACTCATATGAACCACCGGCGTTAATACTGCAGTTGCCTTTTTTCTGTATTAGGACTAAAAACGCCTACAAAGTCGCTTCTGGTCTGTTCCTCGTCTTTTTCTTTGTTGGAATTTAAACTGGAGGTCGTGGTTCCGTTAGACGATGCAGTTAGGATGCCCTCTTCAGATACCTCGAAGTGTATATTGCTCTGGCGACAGCCGTGCAACATTGATGTCTCTGTACACATCAGGGATTCGTCCTGACCGCAGAAGGGTATCCATATGTGTCAGCCTTGTCGTGGGACCGCGTTCCAGAGTCCTTATAAGTGGTCGCACAGTGATAAGCGGTCAGTAGTGGACATGAGATGCGGACAAAACAGTGGAACCCAAGATGACCAATTTGCGCTTATTTACCGTCACCAGTCGGGCATACTATGATGTAATTATTCACCGTACTGGTACCAGCTAAAAACCCAGACACGCGTGTCTTACCGATCTTGTGCCTCTGCCTGACGCAGTTGCGAGGGTCCCGGTCCATCAGCGGGTCCCCCAGCCTTCACCGCCTGTTTTCTGCTATACGAACTCCAGTTACATCCTGTCTTGTTCAATTTCCGAGGGGCAAATTCTTTGGAACATACCTTTTTATACATGGTTCAAAGGTTGAAATGAACAGTTGAGCAGAAATCCATCAGCTACTGCGGAATGACCGCGTAATATTCACAAGCCGCCAATAGGCAACCAGCAGTATACAATCCTGTAATTATTTACTATATTGGGCTATTTAACTGCCGAGCACTCAGTCAACATGAATTTGTGCCACGGATGTCTAAGAGGGGCGGCGAATTAGTCGAAAATGAACATTCCGCTGTCCCTTACCCTGTCGACATAATCTTTAAGTTACCGCTGGCTTTCCCTTTGATCGAGGCTTGTCCCGTGCTCGAAGGTGACCTGATCGATAAGGACGATTTTATCTGCATAAATTCCCCTTCCTGACCTCATTCCCGTTCATTGAACTGACTCTTTGAACCTTAACATCAGACAGGATGGGTGTGTTGGTTATGTACCCCACTTGACCGCGACCGACTTGAAATGATGCTCGCTCACACGCGCATGCCCCACAAATTCCTTAGCATCTAAGCATTTCTGTGGCGGATTTCTTTGTCTTATGGCATCAATTCTCATTAGTGAGGTTGTTGAATTGTAGATGAAGGCACGGTCGGGTCTAATTTTGTAGCCGCACCTGCAGTAAACGAGCCCCAGCCGCCTGTCATACGAGACCGGTGGTAATAGGGGGGGGGGGGGGTTAACCCTAACCCCTAACACCAAACCCTAGCCCCTAACAGGTGCGGCTACGAAATAAGATTTTACCGAGGGTACATTAGAGTGAATGATAACCCCACCTCCCTGAAATCCCTGCGTTTGGGGTCGCTACCGGCCCCCATGCCCACGTAGTTGCTACTCACTTTTGTTGAGTAAACGTCTGCGTCGGCATATCAACCCCGGAAATGATACTTGCAACAGTCTGTTCACTATATTCACTTCCGGGAACCACAGCGGGTTAGTCGACGCTTTGGCTGTCTACCCCGAAGACAATACGCTCGGCAGTATCCAACTTAACATAGTCGGGCTTGACCTCTATTGATATGATTCAAAATTTAGTCGTAATTACGAGTGGTGGTACGGATAAGACTCAGAACATGATTAGTGGTCGGTTCTGGGGGTACCGTTCTCGCGGGCATTATGAACAGCATCCATCAATGACTTTGGAGTGATGTTGTGGAGTTGCCACGTTCGTGAGATGCAATGT
>CACRXP010000149.1:86182-98499 GCA_902702965.1 Spirometra erinaceieuropaei
AAACGGGACAAAATATGCGGAATTATCATATAAAGACAACTCTGCCTTACCTGCGGGCGGCAGTGAGTTGAATTTCATCGTGCGCGGAATGGAATCAGCTGGAGGGCTTGTGTGAACAGAACTCGATCAACTCACAGAGAACAGACGACTGACGATGTGACTTTGCTTCGCGCCCAGATTAAGGGCGCTGATGGCCCATCGGTTAGATCCCGTCTGCAGACCTACTGTGCAGTGCGTGTGCATGGCGTCCTCATTTACGCCAGACCTGGTTCGTCCATGCAATAGCCTGGTGCATTCAGTGGGGATCGGATCGCTTGTGGCACGCGTAGACGGGTCGTTTAGTTTTGTCATCCGCGGCGTTTGTGCCAACCTCCAGTTGTCTTGACTTGCCTAGCCATCTGAGCAACGTGGGCGAGGAGGAGGAGAGAGTGCTGTGAACTACCTCAAGCTCAAGTCATCGAGGCTGCGTTCATTCCGTGGGGTGTGTGGTAAACGTCGTTCGTGACGCTTGAATCGTCCTGTTCGTTTATGTGCCCTAAACGTGCTGCGCTGTCGATCAAAACAGGGAGCACACTGGTTCATTATGGGATAGCATTGTGTCTGTCTGAGTTCTTAACTATCTGTGTGCTTTGGTTTGGCAAACGTTAGACGGAAGTTTTAGGTTATCGAAATCGCCAACCTCTTCCTCAACCAGTGGGAGAAGAATGAGGGTGTGTGGTCGGCGCGGTTCAGACCCAGCGTTTTATTCCTCGCCACAATCGACTAAAATGTACTGCAATAGTCACGACGCGACGACAATGCTGGAATGACAGACCGGCAGCTAACAGCGATAAGAAAGTTTCATGTAGGAATAGGGGCTGGGGACTGCAATGGCACCCACTAAGCGGGAACTTCGAGGCACTTTCACCTACGTGAGATACAATGAAGGAAGACTGGGGCATGTGATCAGGAACGGCGTCGTGTGTGGTACGCGTAGAGGAAGGCGTTTGTCTCTTTCACTCACCTCACCCATGCCTATCTTTATCAGTTCCGACTTTGCATTGTGTGTTTGGGGATATGGGAGGTGGGAGTAAAGTAGATGCACCGAAAGTCTTCGCAAGTCACGGGTGTGTTCGCCCGGGGGGGGGGCAGTGCTGGGTCTCGTTACTTACAGCGGCCAAAGTATTGTGCGTGTGCATGCGTGCGGCGCGTGCAGACGAACTGTTGACCTCTGGCGGTCACTGCCCCCAATCCCATCAGTTATCTGACCGGCTCGGACAGTGCCATGGAAAAAAGGTTTGGGAATGATATCAACACTTGAGAATCCACCTCACCAGCGCACTCCCCACTTTAATAAATCTGACACGCTCCTAAACCAACCATGACACGATATCAGGCGTGGCGCGAAGGTTTTTTGATCGACGGGATGACTCAGTCCTTCCCAGGACTGATAGTCAGGCTGCAGTAGTTCCTTTTTACTATGGCCCTCATGACACGCTTATGCTTGTGGGAGCCTGACGGCCCTCACTGTGGCCTGATAATGCTGTTTTGATCAGGCCGTGTGTGGCACGCGTAGAGTGGGCCGTTTAGCTTTGTCAACCGCCGCGTCCTAGCCCGCCTCCTGCCGCACTGCCTCCGTACTGCCACGGGACAGAGAGGATGCTGGAGGAAGAAGTGTAGTAGATTCTGGACAAGTCTGCTATTACCATGGCGCGCAAATCTCCATCCTTGGTCCCGCAGGCTGTGATGTACACGACGGTGGACACCGTCGCATGCGACTGTCCAACTGTTGTCATTCATGTTTGATTCTCTTCTGGTTGAACATAGTTTTGTGACTGGCTGTTGGAGGCATGAATAAGGTCGTATCAACCCTGTATCTGGTCTCTATTTCGTGATCTCAATCACTTTATATAAGGTCTGTTGACTCTGGGAAGCCGAGCACATTTGAGGTCTGCTACACCCAACTGATCAATGGGGATGTACTAAGGAAATCCAACAATAGATCACGCCGTGAACCATCTCCTCGTGGATTTCTGCGCTCGTTGGTGTTTTTGGCTGTATGAGTCGATCAGGTGAATAGCATTTGGAAAAAGAGCAAATAACCGCAGTTTTCGTTTCACCCATCTTATCTGGTTTGCTTTGTTGCAGTCTGGAGCTGTCTACATCCAGTGGCATGCGAAAAGCCAAACAATTATCCCATCTCACTGGAGGGGCCCTCAGGTCATAAGTATTCTTGGATTAGGTTGCGGTACGATCCCCCTGTGAACCCTGCAACACTTGGGAGTAACGTGCTGTTACCTCCTGCAAGTCTGAAAAGAGGCCTGCCGGTCTTCCAGGGCAACCTCACCGTGTCAGGGAGCCCTAAACATAGGCACTTATTGGTCACACCGGAGCTATGATGACTGATCCGACCTGATCGCCTATTAACATGTGGTTGTTTATTTGGCCCTTGCAGTTTCGGACTAGATCCCTCACAGTCGCTCACAGAAAGTAATCGTGAGGTTTATTGTCAACAGGGGAGACTGGAAGAATAGTTTCTGACTGTGAGCCCTTCGGACCTTCACTTTTAATTCATTGTCACTGGATACAACTGAGAAACGTTGACCGGTAGGCCGTAAGTCAGCATTGAAGTCTCCGCTCAAGAAATCTGTGGCAGTAAAATTCTCTCGGAAAAAAATGGGAGCCCCCACTCCCCCCCCTCCACGGAAAAGCGAGATGTCCAACTTTAGTATCTCGATGTCTGCAGCGACCTCATGCGCTAGGTACCAATTTGTAAAATGGGCCTCTATATGTCTGAGAAGGAGAATTTTCCGAACTACTTAAACATATCGCTCAATCAGCTAATAATTATTTTTTGTCGAAACCAACAACCGGGAACTTTCACTCGAACGGCCGGAATATCACAGGTAGACACAGCACGTGACCTATCGCATGAGACCTGATGGCAGAAACTGAGGTGAGGCTTGCCCATCCAGCCTCTTCGAGCAAATACGCTTTTCTCGGGCAGAAAGTGTGTCTGAGCAAATTTACAAGGCAACCTGTGCATAAAGTTAAGCGAAAATGAACGTCGCGATATATCCGGGCAATCTACCATTATAATACCTGTCCTAGATCCGAGCGTGTTTTCTTTGAGAGGAGAGTAATTTACCCATCGAGAGTTTTACTAAACGAGCTCACGCCACTTGAAAATTGATTTTTTTGCCTAATGACAAGCGTGGAAATCAGGTCGTCAACACGCGGACAGTTCTTTTTAGATAACACACAGTTTTATCGATTTTTAATAATTAGATTAACAAATCTGTACACATAGGCAATCCTGCGTCTGGGTGGGTCGAAATCGTTTTGTCATATGGAAAGCATTATAGATATTGGGTTTAGGCATTGGTGTCGGCTAACGAACGATTAGCAATCATTCATCAATTTCGACATCTTTCATCGATAAAGCCACCCTCTGAAAGGAATGCTTAGACGCCCAAATGGGCTAGCGTTGCTGGTAAATGATTTATGCTCACTTACTTGGCCAGCAGGAGGGCGCAGGAAGGCTAGCTAATGGGTCACGCGTACATCACATGGCGCGAGCACTCCGCCGCGCCATATGGGCAGGGCGGGGGTCGCGTTGTTAACAATGAATGACAGGTTTGATCAGATCTGGCCCTCCCCCTCCCCACCCCGCCCAATTTCTGAGCACCCCATTGTCACCCTCGCTCATGATAGCTCCCAATTTTGGCCACCGTGAGTTCAGACTGCGGGCAGGTGTTGGAGAGTGCAGACAGCAACTCCGTCGTTGTCAGGCGGCTTGGTTCATCAACTCGAAAACAAGTGAAAGGGGTTGGTACGCATGTGACAGTCACCGTTGCGCACAAGCTCGTGGGGGAGACAGTTCGAAAATGGAGGCGTGTTCTGATATCTGGATTCCCCCTCAAGGTACATGTGGCAGTCCGGTCTGTTTGCCGTCTGGTTTTTTGTTTGCTTCCTCTGTAGTTCAGCCGGGGAGGGTTTTGGGGTTGTTAAATTCGGCTGCGGCCTCCTATAAGGACAAGTATTTTAACAATGAGAACTCCCTCTCCCCAGAGAATAGTGCGAATGGAAGTGAGAAGTGGAAGAACTTGTAATCACACTGATGCGAGGTGCATTTACGTCCCAGGCATTCCGTCGATCTCCCGACCTCAGGGGCACAGGGCAACGTCCAAGGTCACTCGAATATCGGGGGCCGGATCTCAGTCATGCGTTCACTGTGCTCTAGAATTGAAAATGAAGTGCTGTCGGCTGGGATCGCCAGATAAGCAAAAGGAGAGAATTTCTCCGCCTATTATTTACTGAAGGTTAAAGGAATTCAGCAGCACATTCTCTTGACAGTGAAAATGTCGGAAAATCCCTGCTACACAGCAGCCTACTTGGGGTTTAAAATTGTGTGAGCGAATAAAAGGTTCCAAGTAAATCGACAGAATAGGGTTGAGGGACGTCAGTGGTTAATTTCGTCCGAAACTATCGAACAAGTTGGAGATAAATCCGTGGAACCATAGTTTCTGGCTCCTTGGCTTGTTTATTCACATCCTTCTTCACCTGACTTGCGTGGAGCTAAAAACCAACTGCCAAGTAAGGGAACGTTATTTCGGTAAACACTTTCCGCTTAGTGATGCGCACCGGTGCAAGAATGTGCTCTGGGACAGTTATTAACTGCAAATTGACTGATTATAAAGTAGCGGACATATTCTGCGTGGGAACGTGCCGCCTTCCCGGACGCGTTAGTCGAGCACGTGATCACCGTGCTTAAAAAGCTATGTCACACATTTATATGATGACGATCAACATCAGCTAACTAACAGCATACAAACCACACCTGCCAACCGTAATGGCCAAGGGTTATAATTCGGGAGGAGGGGGGAAATCAATAAATTATTTAAAATTGGGCGACCTCGGTGGGATTCGAACGTTCTAGCCACCTGAGCCGTGAGTTCAGTCGCGCGGCAGGACAACAGGAATAGGATCCCCTCCTCCCCCCACCCTCCCCCCCGGTAATACATGTGGCCCTGCGCAGAATTTTAGGAAGTGTGAATGTTCTCGTGTCCCAACGGTAACCTTAACACCAACCCTAATCGCCCTAGAAATTGGCACGCATTCCGGAAAAGGGGGGGGGGACGGGGACAGGCAGATTCCTATTGGAGGTAGACATAAGGTAAAGTCGAAAACACATGTCTCTCCCTCCCGATGTTGCGCTGTTGCGGGAAGTGACTGCAGGAGGTTCGACTCATCAGTGGGTCTTCCGACATCCACCATATGGTCCCCTATGGTACTCCAGTTATGAAACCCACCTATTGAATCACGGCATTATTGGCAAAGACAAGGAGGACCGAAGTGGCCATGTATGGCTTGTTGGCCATTTCCAACTCCAGGTTTTTGCAGCCCCCGAGGCTCGAACTTGCCACCTGTTGGTTAGAAGCCCAACGCTCCAACCACTGGGCGACACGACCTCTGATGTACAGGTTTGTCTTCTGCTCGAACTGTCTTGACGCCTTGTACGTCAGTTTTGGAGGGAGCAATTTGACCGTCATGTCCTTCTGTTCATGTAATTAGGCTGCCAATCGCCAGCATCGAGAGGGACCCTTCTTGAAATCAGAACTGACAGCTCAATGGAAAGTTACCATGCATGACCGATCGCATGTCTCATATTGACGAATACATGTCTAAGCCGTGCAGTTGCCACCAAGTCCACATAGCCGTACACCATTATAACTACCTTTTTGTGCCATATCAACCTATTATGTAGTCGTGTAAAATGACCTAATTTTCTTTTTATGCGCATGTATAACGTATATATGTTGGTATCGAGCAGATGAGTGAGGCGAAAATGCCTTTGAATACACTATTTTTGGGACGGAAAGTCAAACGCCGGTGGAGAACACACTATCAAAGGTATAATTCCTGAGGTCGATAACCAAATGCGGACGTCTGCCCGACGAATGTAAGAAGCTGCCATGGGCGGCAGGAGGTGGCCGTGGTGGTTATATTTCAGTTTTACTGCCAGTAGTTTGTCCTTAGGAAATTCTCGCCAAAATGGCTCTCTGCTTTGAAGGCACCTAACCGATACCACTTACCAATTATTACATAAATCGCGCTTCGGAACCTACCTGTCCCGCTGTGCCTTGTGGCCTGATGCAAGGCCACGTAGTCAGCCACACTGCGACTAATAATATCGGGCGTTGGAATTTGTCCAACAGAATGCGGGTTCGAACCTCAGGGGTTGGGCATGGCTAGCTGGTGATGCCTGATGATGCCAGAAATGGCCGTTCTAGTACCCCTCGTCTTTGTTGCTAACGTTATTTTACTTGCTACGGTGCAGGTTCCCGTGCTGCCGGTCTCCACGATTTCATCCCAGGTCTTGAGCACGAGAACTGCACTCAGTCGTTAATTGCGCAGCCATTAGGTTCAATTAACAACGTAGTCCACATTGTCTGGCAGCTTTTTTATCCTGTCTCCACCTGTACTCTGTAATTTAGGCCAATCAGATAAAGCAAGACCCAGGGTGGGCTGATTGATGGCCTGACAGGTCAGAGTGACGTCTGATGCGTCCCAGCCGCAGAAAGTGGTCGCAGAATCCACTGTCACGCAATTCTCCTAAGGGTGCAAGACGCTCTCCGCCCCGCCCTGTCAGTACTGCTGTGCATCCCAGCGGAAAAACCCTAGCATTTTTGAGTAGGCGAGCAAGTTGAGCAAAGTAGTGTCGGGCACCTGTGCTCCCATCCGTCTCACACCGTCGTGTCATACCTGGCGAAAGCAAGTCCGTTCGACAAAGGCCGGCTAGACGTGATGAGCGCCGAGGAGGTGACTGGGCTGTGGAGGGGGGGGGGAGGAGGAGGGACACTAGTGGGGTGTTGGTGACCAGACACGTGCCTGAGATGTTGTTATCATCACTCTCTGCAGCCCCTGTCCGTCATCAGACAGATCATCCACCGAGGGATTGTCATCTGCGATCGAGGCCAGCTCGTGGTGGTGATAGGCATGTGCCAGGACTGTCCTCGAGTGTCTTCCTCAGCTTATCTGTTGGCGATCTGGCATGAGGCGTAAGCGAAAGGACGGGGAGGGGGACTGCGGAGTGGGGGGGGGTGAGGGCGAGACTTGGCGTTGTCTCCGTTTCTTTGGCCTTACTGTTGCCGTGCTTACAAAACCCCCTTAAGGCGTTGGGCGGGGTGCTATGGGAAAGTTCCGTTCGCTCTCTAGTAGGACTTTTTGTGGGAAAATGACCTGCCAACGCGTTTAAGCTTATAATGTAAAGGGTAAAATGATCACCCAACTACTACGATAAGAATGCCCCACAATTCGACCGTCGATTTCCCCTATGCCACCGTGTACTCCACAACAGAGTGAGAACAGGAACGGTGACTTGAGCCCGAACTAGTTTATGGTGATAGTAGACTTGTGCAGCACATACCGCACTCTCTCCTCCTCGCCCACCTGGATCCGGTGTCATGACCAAGTCAAGAAGACCAGTGGGGGGAGAGGCCGTATGTGGCTGGCACTGCGTAAACCCTCACCTAGATGTACCACCACATCCCCTGGACCACAACAAACACTGAACAGGAAAATGGAGGGGGGCGGCTAGGATCCCATTTGGTGCGGCTCGTACCTGCACCTGGGCGTACCGTCACATCCCCAGTGTCGGCATTTGTTATGGCTGCGCATACATGATAAAGCCTGCCGGACCCCCATCCGGTCCCCGTGTTGGTCCAGCGCATCTACCGTGTGTCCCGTTATTACGGCACAGATAAGAATATTCGGAGAATGCATACAGCGATTCCATAGCTGAGGCGAGATTGGGATTTGACTGCTAGACAGGACGCGTACAACCCATAGGAAGACAAAAAGTACGCGGCATGCCTACGGCCACCCCCTGCCCCTTCATTTTACAGGAGGGTTTCCACTTTTGTTTGTGTCTGCCCACTATTTAGGCTTCGTTTGAATAGTTATACCATCATAAACAGTTCTTGTCTAAGTAGGTGTCGTTCCCAACCTTGCAGAGAGGTCGTGCAGGCGAAAATACCTTTTCCGTTTTTTCCCCTGTAGCAGTGAGGTGCTAATGAAAAGCCCAGTTGGGGTGAGTTTTGAATTCAGGTTTTGCTATCGACGCCCACTCGGGCAAACAGGAGTTCTCTACTAAAAGGACTTTCTTACCACTTCACAGGGAAAGACCAAAGGCCTTAATTGTGTTTCTCTCACTCGAGTTGGAGGGACCATCGTAAAATACAGTCAAGTGATTTATGGCGAGACTTCTTAGACCGTTTTGTTTACACTTTGGTAACTTTCGTTCACCTTGTTTAATTTATGCAGTACACATTCTCTCACAAGCTGGCCATACGTATACTGTAAACGCCAATAGTTGACGTGGTAGGTCTTTGACATTGAAATCCTCTATGCTCTGGACAATAGTTGTCATCGACCAGCAGGAGGATGGGTGCAGTCTTCTGTCGCTTTTAACTCTTGCTCGGTCCATTACCATATTTTGTCAAATCCACTATCCTCTGGTGCCTTGTTAGCAGAGCTCCACTCCATGGAGCATGTCAAGGTCGAAGAATTATTTGTTCTTCCCGTGGACCCGATGGGGAAGACAAGCTGTATTTGGTTTGGATAGGACCAACCTGGACGGACCTGATTGTCTTCGCCAGCCGCTGTGTCCGTGTCTAGCTCCGATCACCTTGGCGCTGTCTTCTCATCCGAGTAAGGTGGGTGTGGTAGATGCTGTGCAAGTCCGAGGAAAATATGATTAAGGCCTTCAGTCTTTGCCCCTGAAGTGACCCGAAGGCTACCAACGACTAATAAGCCAAAAAAGGATCTTTCCGGTCTCCCTTGTCTTTGTCGGTACCACATTATCTACCCCATATTACTAGTTGCTGCACGACTGCCTACGAAGGTTCTAGTCTGAGCCCCAAGGCGCAACGGAATGAACACCTCCCGTAACCTGATCGCTGAGTGCCACTCTACCATATTTGTATAAATGTGCATCTGAAGGTCAATTGGGAACACGGCGATTTTTTCGTGCAGGAGTTCGTGCGCATCGGTTCCTAGGTGTCACGAATTAAGCGATTCTCAAATAGGTGGCGTAGGTCACGAACGGGTAGTCACCCGCAAGGTCGGACTCGGTCAAGGTAAAGTACATCAAAATGTCAACCGAAATTTCGAAATGCGTTCTCGTTCCGAAAAGATTAATTCAGTAGGGTTGTAAAATTAGTCAGCCTGCAACATAATTCTATAAGAATCCAGTTACCTCAGGGGGCCGGCTTTCGAGCGAACTTATCTCCGACTGCATCCAAGTATTGTGCTGTGCAAAAAAATGACCACTTAAGTAGCATGAAAGTTTCGCCCTAATTTTCGATGCCGTTAAAGATTCAATTATATTTCATAAAAAACATGCATTAAAAATATTCATTCTCCCGCTGATTTGGTAGAAAATGACGTCTTCTATTAATTTTAAACAAAGGAAGAGTATAATTCGGTTTCAAAAAAAGTTTCTGATTGTGAGATTTTTTAATGCAGTGAAATGACCCTTCATAAAACGTCATGTCTCTGCATTTACCCATGTGGCATATAAAGTTAACAATATGGCTCAAATCCACCATTAAATTTTATGAAATCCTTATAGTCTCCTCTTAATACCGTAGAGAAATGTATGGTTTTCCGTACGCAGAAAATATACGGCTTGTAGTTTGGAAACTCTGAATGCAAGTGTAACGGCAGGTCGTGTTCAAACTTATTCGGGAATATAAAAAGTTGTTGAAAACCGAATTATATCCCTCTTTCGAGTATACCATCGGAAGCAGACGTAATTTTCTACCGAATGAGCAAAGGAATAAATATTGTTATGCATGTTTTCCATGAAATATAATTGAAAAGTTAAGGGCATCGAAAATCAACGAGAAAAATACATGCTGCATAAGTAGCCACGTTTGCCAGAGTGTAATTTTTGCATGCAGCCGGAAGGAAATTCGTTTGAAAGCCAACATCCTGAGGTAACTGAATTATTATAGAATTATGCTGTAAGATTATTCGTTTTACAATCCTTCTTAATCAATCTTTTCAAAACGAGAAAGCATTCCGAAATTTCGGTTGACATTTCATGAGCTAGCCCACTTACTGCATTTACTTAATTCATTTTCGACACTTGCATGCATGTAGTTCCGCCTCTAAGGAGGTCTACAGACTACTTTTGTTTCGTAGAGTATTTTGCGGGAAATTACGCGTAAAATTTCCTACTTCATGGATGGGAGAATCTCTGCTGTACATTGCTTGATAGGACACGAGAATATGAAGCCCTCCCCGTAGTAACGCAGGTGAACTTTTGCTACATTCTGAGGAGATTGGGTCTGGTGTCAAGGTTGGGGTTGCCCTGTCGGTTTCGGTCGGGACGCTCACCGATCGTCCTTACGGAAGTCACTCGTTCCGTTGTGCCTTACGGGCTCTCTCTCGAGCCCAACCAGCAGCCGCACAGCGGTGCATGATATAGGCCGCATGGCATTACCGATTAAGACGAGGGAGACTTGTTTTGTCTCCCTTGTCCTTGTCGGTACTGCCACTCTGCCTACAAGAGAACAAATAGCATTTCTGTAATTTAGAGCAAAATCACAGTATTGCGAGGGAGGGTTCCTGTTCTTCCTAAATGTTTTATGAGGGAAGATTAGTAATCATGGAATGATCGTCACTAGTTCGTTACTCATAAGTTCTTAGAGTTTTGCGCCTGTTTTCTTGTACGCGATAGCCGAAAGTCTCCTGTTGTGGCTTTCAAACCTGTCCCATTGTCTTAAGTGTCAGAAGTTCACTTGACATAAAAAAATATAAAAAAATATTTTTTTTGGAAAATATATGCCCGACGATTCGGAATACGTCGGAAAGGGCGGCATGCCTAACCTGCTGCATTTTCCGTAGGTAGACTGAATACGAGCAGAATTGATCGCTGTTAATCGTCTCTCATCAACCATGATTTCTACCTCATACTTTCGCAAATGCTCAATTGCCCGCAAGGCCAATAAAAGGAGTTATGGATCTGCAAAACATTTTCCCCTCACCCACTTTAGAATTTGAGCCAAAGGACTTATTTAAATGCCGCGAAGTTCACTCTGTTAGTTGTTGTTAAAAGCCAGTTTCAGGCTCTTTTGTGGCAGTCATGCTGTTTTTTGAAAGTAGTTTAGGATTCTCCCGTTAAAAAATATTTTATGCTACATATGCCATAAAACCTAGCTTGGCATCTTGTAATTCCCGATGGCTGACAAAGTTCTAAGCGCGAGAATTTGTGTGCAGGGCCATGCGTATACAAAGTGTCCTCCCGTAAGAAGCGCTTGCTAGATTCCGGAAAGTGGTCTTAGCATACTTCTAGGATGAAACTTCAGGCTAGATTGCAGTTGGTAGCCAGGCCCCGTATTGCAGGTGACTGGGGGTTTGTTTAGTGGGGCTATTTTGTGGGGTTCCATAATCACATCTGACCCATTTGGCTTCCATTTTACGGGTGGGGTTAGGATTAGGGTACCGGTTAATGGTTTCCGATTTTCGGGTTAGGGTTATGCCTTTAGGTTTAGGTTTTCGGGTTACGGTAAAGGATTTCAGCGTATAATTAGGTTTCAGTATTACGGTTAGGTTTTACAGTTTGGGCTATGTCTAAGGGCTACGGTCACGTTTACGATTTCGGTTAGGGTTGGGGTTAGGGTTACCGTTAGGGTTAACGGTTAACGTTTAAGGTTGAGGTCAGGGTTAGGGTTAAGGTCAGGATTAGGGTTAGGGTCGCCGTCCGCTTCCCCATTCCTGGCTACCAACTGCGATCTAGCCTGAAGTTTCATTCTAGAAGTATTCTAAGGTCTAGCCAAACTTCATGCCAAGTACTCGAAATTTTCTTGAGCACAAGCATTTTGAAAACTGAGAGATTCTAAGGTTGCAAACGGGAATTATTTAAAGGCCTTTCAGGCAGTTGAACATCAGTCAGCATTCGGCAGCTAAGAAGTGGCGTTACCAAAAACAAACGAAAGTGACAGTTCCTGACTTATTAACCTTCCTCAGACAGACGTCTCCCGGACCCATACCAACAGGACTTGGGACCTGACTCCCGGGGTCCTGTTGATAACTAAGGTTAGGTTTCTATCAACTGAACTAGGGATTCACAGGCAGCTCTGCGGCTGCTGGTTGGGCTCAAGAGAGAGAGAGAGAGAGAGCCCGTAAGGCACAGCGATTATCACAAATGCCCCCAAATATGCAGAGGCATACAGACTTTGTAGACTCCCTCGGAGAGTCAAATGAAATGTATCATTGAATTACTAGGATACCTTGGTTCCCTGGCCATTCGACCGCTTTTCTGCGTATCT
>CACRXP010000149.1:110293-127337 GCA_902702965.1 Spirometra erinaceieuropaei
GCCTCACCAGATAGGGTTGCAATTATGCCTCACTTTTGGAACAGCTTGTCGAGTGATTTCATTGGCTCATCACTGGTGTATTAGGAGGGTGTTGGGTTAGTTCTCTCGAGCCTTGAAATATGTAGACATTGTTTCGTTTTTTAGAAAACCAGAAAATCACAGGAGAACAGTAATATATAGGAGGAAGAACGCGTGAATTAAGAAGGCGCCAGTTCAAAAGTTAGGTAGCAGAAATCGGGATTGGATGTTGGATCTAATACATGATTTTCCTTTAAGGTGAGTTCGTGTGAAGAGATCAGGAGAGGTTAGGCAGTAAGCGCCTTCGAGGCATCAGAATACGCTGTAAAGCTTGTGAGAACATAAAGCCATACGACGGCGGTAAACGAAGCGGCCTAAAGCCTTTCGACTATTTCAGGAGGGATAGTCATAGGCCAGCGCAACTACATGGGCCTTCCTGACCTACTCAGCCGTAAAGCATTGACTTTTGCACTTCAGATAGGGAAGCAACGCGCGTCTACCCTGGGCTCTGCGTCCATCGCTCGCCACGTCAAACAGCAATGTTCGGAGGGTGCGGAGGTGACGTACGCTTGTAATTTAAAAACACAGTAGGTGGGCTAACTCATGAAATGTCAACCGAAATTCCGAAATGCGTTTTCGTTTCGAAAAGAGTAACTAAGTAGGGTTGTAAAACGAGTCAGCCTGCAACATAATTCTATAATAATTCATTTATCTCAGGATGCCAGCTTTCGAATGAACTTCCTTCCGGCTGCATGCAAAAACTATACTCTGCAAGAAGAACTACTTAGGTAGCATGAATTTTTCTTATTGAATTTCGATGCCCCTAAAAGTCCAATTATATTCCATGGAAAACATGCACAAAAACATTCATTCTTTCGTTCATTCGGTAGAAAATGGCGTCTTTTTCCAATTTTATCCTCAAAGGCGGGGTATAATTCGGCTTCAAAAACTTTATAGTTGTGGGACTTTTAAATACCGTGAAATGGCCGTTCATAAATCGTCATGTCTCTGCATTTCACAATGTGGCTTATAAAGTTAACAATATGGATCAAATCCACAGCTTACTTTTATGAACTCTATATGGTCCCCCTTTGTTACCGTAGAGAAATGTGTGCTTTATCGTACGCGGAAAATACACGACTTGTAGTTTGGAAACCGTGAATCCAAGTGTAACGAAAGAGCGGGTTTAAAATTATTCGGGAATCGGAAAAGTTTTTGAAAACCGAATTATACCCTTCCTTCGAGTATAAGATTGAAAGATGACATACTTTTTGCCGAATGAGCAAAAGAATGAATATTTTCATGCATGTTTTCCATGAAATATGATTGGACTTTTAGGGGCATCGAAAATCAATGGGAAAAATTCATGTTACTCAAGCAGTCATTTTTTACGAAGTATAGTTTTTGCATGCAGCCGGAAGGAAGTTCATTCGAAAGCCGGCATCCTGAGGTAACTGAAATATCATGGAATTATGTTGCAGGCTGACTAGTTTTACAACCCTACTTAATTAATCTTTTCGAAACGAAAACGCATTTCGGAATTTCGGTTGACATTTCATGAGTTAGCCCACCTACTGTATATCAACTTGGACTGCGCGTGCCTCACGCGAGACCGGAACCGGATGCCACGGTAGTGGTCGAGGTGATTAGTTCTAATTCAACTCATTTAACACACCTGCTGATGCTTACACGCACGTAGACGAGATTTTTTTAAAAAAAGGGGATCTCACATAGGTGGCAGTTGCCTTAGAGGCCCCACTCTAGAGGAGTCATTGCTGTCCAACCCCTAGACCAGGCGCGCACGCCGAACTAGCCCCTTAGGCGGCGGCCTTCTAAGCTAAGGTTTGCTTCGCAGTCACAGTTAACTAACGCACCGGTTTCATTGTGGCGAGGAATCTATGTATTTAATTCGCTTTGGGCCGGCACGGAGCTTCCCACTCTCTTCTATTACGTGAGTTCGAGTCAGTCCTGTTTAAGACGATACGACATCGGGCGACGCTGTCGAGGTGGTCTAAAGTCCCCCTCTTAGTTGACTTCTGGATAGATCCGACGCAACGGCGCACCCTGTTTTGACGGCCCGTGGGTGTCGCCTAAATGCATTTACGGCAACGTCAGCTACGTTGGCGAAAACGGTAAACAAGTCTCGGCGAGGATACAGAAGCACAATGTCGTCGTTAGTAGGAGAGTAAACTGGCCCTCGTGATTTCTCACGCCTGCCCCCCAAGGTCACAGCTTCGATTTAAACCACGTGACGATCAACCGGACGACCAAGTTTTGTATCAATAGCATTCAGCCAACGATCCAACCAACAGACGCATCGATCGACTGTCCGCCGCCAAAGTGCCAGGTAAACAAATCAGTAGTCACGTTTGAAGGTCACTCCGGAGGATTTGGGTTTAAGTCGTGGATGTTTTCACTTATCCCAAACGATGGACTGAGCCTTGAGTTTGAAACCTCGGGAAAGTGCAATGCTGGTTCCAGAAATCTTCTATCGGGGCCTGCCATGTTTGTCAAAAATTCAGTATGCGTACACATGCATCTGACTGGGCAGTTGTGTATGAGCAACAGAACCGCCCGATAATGAAACGTTATTTTTTTGCTCTTTTCTCTATCCCTTTGCAGACATCCCCTGTATCCCCTACTGGCTCTGCTGTTTCGACAATGCGAAACAGGCACAATCCGTCCCACTTCCCCTCCCTCCCTGGAGATGTTCGACGAAGATTTGCGCGAATTTATTGTGCGAAAAGAACGCGATATCCAGCATGAAAATGCAGCTGCTCCGAAGGACTGCTCCCAGACCTCTTCTCCCGCTGCGCCTCCTCCCCCTCCTTCTCCCACCTCGCACCACCATCAGCAACAATCCGCTCAGCTATATCTGCAAGCTCGACTTTCCAGCACGAAGAGCAGGGGCGGCAACATCAACGGCAACGACTGCGCCTCTGCGGTTCGCCGCCACTCCTACACCACCACCACCACCACCGCCACTCCTGTCGCCAATGGGACCGAGTACTCTCCCACTCAGAGCGATTCCCGATTTGACGAAACCGGCAAGAATGGGGTGCACAAGACTGGCGGCCGGTCGCACAACGACATCCCGCTGACCGTCTTCGTAGACCACAGGGATCTGGATGAACTGGTGAGTCCTGGTCGCCTTCCTATGGCTTTGTGAATGCATGTTTACACTCTCTTCTATTATAACAAAAGTATGTCACCGACGATATTAAATAGCATGCCCGCCAACAGGTCCATTGCAGATTTAAAAATATACTGACTGAAGCTTTTGCATAAAAACCACGATTACGGGTTATTGGGACAACGGAAATTGAGTAAGTAAACTAGCACTACCGAAAGAGACAAGGGAGACTGGCATGGCCATTTCTGGCTTGTTAGCTGCCGTGAGCCAGTTATATCCAACCCCGAGGTGTGGAGCACCTGGGGCTCGATCCCTTGACCCGTTGGCTAGGAGTGCAACGCCATGCGGTCGCTGTCCTGTCGGTTGCGATCGGGTATATTTAGTGGTAGAGGGACGCTCACCAATCGCGTTACAGAACTCCGTTGTTCCGTTGTGCTTTGGGGCTCCCTCTCGAGCCTAGCCAGCAGTCGCACAGCGGCACATTACCGATGAAGACAAGGGAGACCGGAATGGCCATCTCTGGCTCGGTTTCAGCCAGTTATACCCGGTCACAACTGGCAGGACAACGAGCCCGTGGGTCAGTGTTTAGGACGTTGCACAAGTCGTGCCTTCGAAGTCCAGGTGTTACGCACCTCGGGGTTCAGTATAACTGGCTGGCGACGGCTAATAAGCCAGAAGTGGCCGCTCGAATCTCCCTTGTCTTTGTCGGTAGTACTATTTCGCCCATATTACTGCCGCTATGTAGCTGCTGGCAGTGCTCTAGAGAGAGTCCCAAGCCACAACGACAAAGGTGAGTTCCGTAACGCGATCGGTAAACGCACCTCTTCCAATTAAGTAAATAATCGACTGACACTAAAACAATTAATAAGCTAAGCATGCATCGCTTGGAATGCAATCAGACGCCGTAAACATTTAATCAGAATTAATTTAGATAGTTTCAAATCTACATCCACTACTGTGACTATTGAGTATGGTCTCATCTCCTTGGAGGGGACAAATGGTTAATTAGAATAAATGGCCGAAGAGTGGCAGCCAAATTTATGGATAATGGTCTTCAGTTATATTTTCGGTCGTACTCGCTATAGTCATCAATAAACCATGACCGCAAATCTGCTAGAGATCCTTAATGTTCCTCTCAAACTCATTCCCTAGACTTAATTATAAGAAATATTCTTGAGCCCAGTAAGTGGGCAGATTCCCAATTTACGAAGCTATTCACCTCAGACACGTCACGTCGTTCGTATCTTCTGTATAGTGATACCAGCTGTGCAGTAGGTGGGCTAACTCATGAAATCTCAACAGAAATTCCGAAATGCGTTTTCGTTTCGAAAAGATTAATTAAGTAGGGTTGTAAAACCAATCATCATGCAGCATAATTCTATAATAATTCAGTTACCTCAGGATGCCAGCTTTCGAACGAACTTCTTTTTTGGCTGCATCCAAAAACTATACTCCGTAAAAACGACTACTTATGTAGCCTGCCTCTTTTTCATTCATTTTCAATGCCCTCAAAGATTCAATTATATTTCATGAAAAACATGCACAAAAATATTCATTCTTTTGCTCATTCAATAGAAGATTACTTCTTTCAAGTTAACATTCGACGGAAGGATATGATTGGGTTTTAAAAAGTTTCTACTTTTGAGATTTTTTTAATACCGTGAAATGGCATTTCATAAAACATAATGTCTCTGCATTTACCAATGTGACTTGTGAAGTTAACAATATGGCTCAAATCTACTGTTTTGTTTTATGAATCATATATGATCTTCCTTAATTACCGTGGAGAAATGTATGGTTTTCCGCACGCGGACTTCGTACAGCTTGCAGTTTGGGAACCTTGAATGCGAGTGTAACGGCAGGTTGGGTTCAAAATTATCCGGGAATTGGGAGAGTTTTATAAAACCAAATTAAACACTTCCTTCGAGTGTCAAATAAGAAGAAGACGTAATTTTCTACTGAATGTGCAGAAGAATGAATAGTTTTGTGCATGTTTGCCATGAAATATAATTGGATCTTTAAGGGCATCGAAAATCAATGAAAAAAATGCGGGCTACATAAGTAGTCTTTTTAAGGAGTATGCTTTTTGGATGCAGCCAAAAAAGAAGTTCGTTCGAAAGCCGGCATCCTGAGGTAACTGAATTATTATAGAATTATGTTGCATGCTGATTGGTTTTAGAACCCTGCCTAATTAATCTTTCGAAACGGAAACGCATTTCGGAATTTCTGTTGAGATTTCATGACTTACCCCACCTACTTTAGCTGCATAAGTTGGATAGTTGAATAGGTTTTGTATGAAATGCCTAACCTTATGGGAGAGGTCTCCCAGTAGTGGCTCTTCCCCTCCCCCCAATGAGGCGCCTTTTCTTGTATTCCGCAACGCCTTGTAGATCGTACAGGCCATAAAGGTCCTACGGATTCACCTGCTGGAGCTCCACAAAGTCAACGAGCTCTCTAAGGACTTCTGCTCGCGCTACATCGAGAGTCTGAAAACCCGATTCAAGAGTGAGCTAATGTTTCAGGGTGAGCCATATTGCGCAGTATTTTTTTCTGATTCCCCCCCCCCCCTGCTTAGCTTATTTGTCCAGTTGTTAATGCCACATGCGTCATTCTACGAACACTAGGGCCCTTTCCCTGCACCCAATACTTGAACCCACGGGAACGCCGTGGTCGGTAATAATACTATTTTTAGTGGTCGTCCGAGTGGGCGCTATCAATGCAAATTTCAAAAGAAGTCTTCACTAATAAGTCTGGGAACTGATAAGCAAGGGCGTACAGTTTTCAACTTGCGCTTACAACCAATGACAACTAATGGACTGGAGGCCCGCTTATCGGCTTCGTCGAAGATTGCGGTGAGACAGTGAGAGACGGAGGTGATCGAACGCTTTTAGAAACTTCTTGACGAAAAGGTATAAGATGAATGTGATCTGAGGGATTTTTAGGGAAATAGCTGTCGCCTGCGGGGCAGGACCACCCTGTGGATGAAAGTTCATGGGGGTTCGAAACGTTTCTCGTCGAGGGAGAATTCGCAAACCGGAAGAGGATAGTTGCACCGCCATATGCCTGCAGATGCGATCATAATGTTTCCCGATCGACTGTAGATGCAGCCATCAAGGTGGCGAGACAGAGACATCCACCATGAACGTCAACAGTTCGCGTAGGGTCGGGATGAGGAGGGGGCGTTGAAAGCCGCGAAGATCATCGCCGAAACCTGTACTTGGTATGGCGGCGATCAGGTCTGATCTAGCTGGCCTCGATGATGACACGGACTGTGCCTCTCCCCACGGGCCGATCCGCTGCTTGTCACCACTGCCTTGTGGTCAGGTTCTTGGGTAACAATCGGGAAATGGCACCCAAAAAAATCCGTTACCTAGAAATACTATCTTTAGCAGTGAACTCAAACGCCTTCAGGTTGTATCAGCGGTTGCAGGCCCGCTTTCACGCATTACTTGGACTTTTTGCGACGGCCTAACATGGGCTGGTCGAACGACCATCGCAGGAGGTTACGTAGACGATAGTCGCTGTTACTCAACCGTCACCATCGTTATACACGTACACCTGAATATACGGCATACTATCGCATTATGGCAGTTTATCACAAAAAAATCACTTTTAAATATGATAAGTCTGCGCAACATGGGACAGAAACATTTCCCAGGTATCTGTCAAAGGCAGGGCATTGAGGCCAAACCAAAGACGATACTGTTCTTCGTCTATGTAGGCCCACAGAGCTTGACCACATACAGGGCCTCCCTCATGGAGTTGCCTTTTCAGTCTACTCCAGTATGCCTCAATGGCATTGGGGTGCCGTCCGGTGGTAGGGTCCTTGAATTTCTTTGAGTGGTTAACAGAGAAATGTAGATGACCTTCTGATGGAAGACGATTATACACCTTCCACTCGTCCGTTATCACTATACTGTCTTTCTCGACCCATTTTGTAATAACGGAATGGAGAGCGGGCCAACTTCGATCATACACCTGTTCAAATAAGGCTTTCCGTCGGCTAGTATCGTACATCCCAACCAGCTACCACCCATAAAACCCCTATTACTACCTGTCTCGTAAGACAGACTGCTTTGGTTAAGCGGATTTTTTTGGGTGTCATCTCCCGATTGTTACCTCTTGGGTACCTCTTGTTACCGGTTCTTGAACCAGAGCGTTAAGGGAGACAACCTCGTATAAATAAGCCAAGAGACTGCCGGGAGCCTGCCTGTACTCATGGTTCTCAAGAAACTTCATGAAAATATGCCCAAATACACCGGGTAGATGCGACCATGGCACTTCCTTGCTGAAAGTAGGAGCCCACTTGATCTTTGGTTTCATAATCTTTCCAGACCGCACCTGTTTCCATAATCGTGGCCCGGTGAGTCACCCTACGGGAAAGTAAGTTTATTGAAGGATATGCGAACTTCTCAATTCCGGTATAATTTGCATTTGGAGCAGCAATTAGGACATTCAACACCAAAGCTCATGAGAAAAAGACATAAAAATGTTCAAAAATAAGCCAGAATGAACAGTTTGCTCGTGGAGATCAGCAATGAATGACTCCTACCGTCGTTTTGTCTTCCTTACAGGTGAACTACCCACCATGCCGATTGATTACCGACTAAGGTTTATGTATTTAGCCAGCCTATGAATTTTCACTAGACGAACAAACTCTATTCTACGCATCTATCAAACAAATCTTTGAAGCTGTCCCCGAGATCGTTAGTGTGGACCCGTAGAGCTTGCTTCACTGCTGAGATATTAACGCGGCGTAACACCTGCCTGCGTTTACACGAAACGCACAACTTTAAATCGCATTCTCGAACAGGACCGGACATATAGTCGGTGGGCTAACTCATGAAATGTCGATCGAAATTCAGAAATACGTTTTCGTTTCAAAAAGATTACTTAGGTAGATTTGTGAAACTGATCATCATGCAGCATAACTCTATAATAATTCCGTTACCTCGGGATGCCGGCTCTCGAACGAACTTCTTTTCGGCTGCGTGAAAAATCGTTTCTGTGAAAAATGGCCGCTTGAGTAACATGCATTTTTCTCATTGATTTACGATGCCCTTAAACATTCAATTATATTTCATGGAAAACTTGCATAACTGTATTCATTCTTTTGCTCATTTGGTAGAAACTGATGTCTTCTTCTACATTTATGCTCGCAGGAAGAGTATACTTCGGTTTTCAAAAACGTTTCCGATTCGCGAATAATTTTGAGACGACCTGCCGTTACTCTTGTATTCAGGGTTTAAAAACTACAAACCGCATATTTTCCGCGTACGGAAAACAACGCAATTCTCTACGGTATTAAGAGGGGGCCATGTGGAATTCAAATAATTTAACAGTGGATTTGGGCTATATTGTTAACATTACAAGCCACATTCGTAAATACAGAGACATGACGATTTATGAACGGCCTTTTCACGGTATTTAAAACTCCCACAAATAGAAACCGAAGCCGAAATATACCGAATTATACTCTTCCTACGAGTATAAAATTAGAATAAAACGTCATTTTCTACCGAGTGACCAAAGAATGAATATTGTTATGCAAGGTTTCCATGGAATATAATGGAATTTTTAATGGCATCGAAAACCAGTGAGAAAAATGATTGCTACTCAAGTAGTCATCTTTCACAGAGAATAACTTTTGCGCGTAGCCGAAAAGGAGTTCGTTCGAAAGCCGGCATCCTGGGGTAACTGAATTACTATAAAATTATGCTGCAAAATGATTATTTTCGCAACCCCATTTAACCAATCTTCTCGAAGCGAAAACGTATTTCGGAATTTTGATTGACATTTCATGAGTTCGCCCACCTACTGTTTATTTGAATATTTGAATATATGTATATTTGAATATGTCCGCGACTCAGTGTCTTAGGAAGATTGAAATAGCAGGACTGCAAAGAAATTAGTAGTTTCTTAGCGGAGCTTGATAATTCCGAATAGCCGGACCTGTCAGTGAATACGTCGTGAGTACTAAAAGGTGACTTGAGCGACCTGCGATATGACATCGTCATTTTCCCCACGTCACTCTCTCCCCCAGGCAGGATCCTTTGCGGAGACCTTGAAGCAGGAGGCATTCCTCAGGTGTCTTTTCAGGATCCACTAAAATAGCATTTTCACCTTTCACGCAGAAACACTGGGGACATAGAGGGAGATCCAACAGACGATCTTCAGTCTCCAGTTCAGCAGCAGACACGGTTCTGTGAAAGTTAGGAAAGATTGTCACGGACCACACTAATATGTATTCCGCTTGTATGTTCGCTATTATCAGGTTTAATGGCTGCAGCATTTCTTTAGTCGCTTAAGCACACTATCCCAAGACCCAACCTTCGAGACTGAAGGAGAAGCCAGGCATTCGTCAAACGAAACTCCGATGGCGAACATGACACCACGGAAGGCACCTATCGTCACAACAGCCGCACTATGACATACAGGTGGAACGGTGTGTATGCACACATACAAACTATTTGGGTTCGTTGAAATGGTGAGGAACAGAGAGGCATATGAAACCCGATACCCCCGGCTACCACTGCTTGAAGTCCCTCAGAGTCTTCCCGCCCACCTGAGCAAAACCCAGCCAGAAAACGCATTTTTAAGGAACGGTAGGTCAAAGCTGACTAAGAGACGCGACTCGAGGCAGACGGATTGCACTACCACAGAAGCAGGTCTTGGATGTGAAGGCCAACCGGAAGCCTCCTCACACGACTAAATCACCAAAATCCGAGACTGTTGGTTACAGAAGAAGAAGAAGATGATGCAATCACTGGAACAGGAAGTTTATTGGCCTGTCGTTTCAGATTCTCATTCCTACCCATCACCAGAAACGGTCGAAGATAAAGGTGGGGGAGGCACAAAGACTGCAGTATTTACAGTACGTAGCTACCGTGGGACCACATGCGTGCTATAATTAAAAGCTCTCGCAATCACCGCTGAGGCGATGATGGCTCGTCAGTGCGCGTCCTAATCGTTAATTGCCGCATTTTCATCATCCGTGTTGAATGCTGGCGTGATGATTACACAGCACCGTTGGATGAGTCCCTTCTTCAATAGGTAGTGCTTATAGTAATAGTACAGTGAGTGACCGATCTCATGAAATGTTGGCTGAAATTCTGAAATGCGTTTTCGATTGGGAAGGTTTACTTAGGCGCGGTTGACATGCTGATTATTTTGTGACATAATCCTATAATATTTCGGACTCGGCAGGACGACAGCTTTTTAATGCACGGCTTTTTGATCTCCTGTAGAAATCGTACTTGGTAAAAAGTGACTACTTAGGTAGCATGCATTCTTCACATTGATTTTCGATGGTCTTGCAAATTCAAATATACTTCATGGAAACCATAAACAAAAATATGCTTCCTTTCAGTCATTTGGTAGAGAATTGCGTCAGCTTTATATTTTATACTCGAAGAAGGAGTATACTCAGGTTTCAAAAGTTTTATAATTCCCGAGTAATTTGGAGCCTTATTAGTCATTGCACTAGCGCTACGGGTGCATGCGTTCCGCGTAAAGAAAAGCACATATTCTTCTATGCCTTTAAAAAGACACTATGTAGGGTCCATAAAATTTTGCAATGAATGCGGAACAAGTTGTACATTTCATGAGGTGCAGTGGTAAAAAGTGAGGTACGATGCTGTATGAGTGGACATTACACAGTCTTAAAAGTCTGATAATAAGAAACTTTTTAAAAACTAAATATACTCCTTCTTCAAGTATAAAATATAAATATAAAATATAAAAAACATAAATATCAAATGACTGAGAGGAAGCGTATTTTTGTTCGCAGTTTCTATAAAATATATTTGAATTTGTAAGACCATCGAAAATCAATGTGAAGAATGCATGCTACCTAAGTAGTCACTTTTTACCAAGTACGATTTCTACAGGAGAATAAAAAGCCATGCATTGAAAAGCCGACATCCTGCCAAGTCCGAAATATTATAGGATTATGTTGCAAAATAATCAGCATTACAACCGCGCCTAAGTAAACCTTCCTAATCGAAAACGCATTTAAGAATCTCTGCCAATATTTCATGAGATCGGTCACTCACTGTACTCGTCGTAATGGTAGACAGTTCCTCCCAGACTAAAGCGCAGTAATAGCACAGACGACGAATGCACTTAGGTCAAACATTCTATGCCCACCGGAAAGCACCAGGGTTCTGCAGTGATTGCCGGCCTATTTGAGTGCAGTGACTATCGTAACTCAGACGGACGCCAAATTAAAAGGGAGTCAGTCATCTTCGTCATTGCCTGAACCCCGAATACCTGCCAGATGCAGACAGTCCAGTAGCAAATCATGAACCTTATTAACTTGACGACAGGGGATTAGGGATGTTGACAGTTTTACGGGCACGCCGGCTAGCTGTCCGCCACGTGCTTTCGTGCGAAGAAGTGCTGAGATGTGAAAGAGGATGAGCAGGAAGCGGATGGGGAAAAGAGAGATGAAAGGATGCCGCGCAGATTCCGCGGAGGCGGCGGAGGGGGGCTACTTGACTGATGATGATGATGACGACGGCGACGAAGGTTATGCAGCAGCGGCGGCGGCGGCGGCAGTAGCAGCAATGTCCCGACTGCTTTGTCAATTTCGTTGTCGTGCAGGCTGATTAATGCAAGTGACCTCGCCGACAGAAGAAACTGGTAGGCTGATAGGCCGACTCCCACTGCCTTCCACGCGGACCTCCCCCCGCCCCTGCACCGTTGTTTTTTCCCGCCCTGAAGACGATTGTAATGGAATTTCCAAGTCCCCGCGACACACACGCACGCGCCCGGTAGGGGCGATTGCGTGTGTCCGCCCTGCGGACCAGGAGGCAGGTCACCAGACCCCGAATCAGGGCCATGCGGTAGCCTTTTAAGAGAATAACTAATCAGACTGCTTCTGCGCTGCCCTTGTTGCTGCTCTCGCTGGATTGAACGGAAGACGAGGAACAGCCATGTCCTTGAGTCGTCCCCCCACCTGCACATAGGCCCTTGTCTTCCCTCCCCCCCCCCCCAACCACTCCGTTCAACTATACGTCGTGCGTAGCAAAGTCCGCTGTTTCGGGTCCCTCATCAAAGTTAACTCAGGTGCAAATTTAATTCATCCTACACTCCTCACAGACCCCCATCCGCCCTCCATCCCCCCCCCCGCCCTGTGGGTGTGCGCACGGAGGCGGCAGCGGCGGCGACGATAATGCAGAGGAAGACAGTGCCTCCGCTAGAGAACCTTCTGCATAAGACTGGAGCATCAGCGTGGAAGGCGTCGTCAGAACAAAGTACCATTGGCAAACCCCGGCAACAGGTGCAGGTTCGACTTTACGTAGCATTCTGTGGCCACTGGAAAGAGCAGATCGCAACTGCAAGGTTACTATGCCTACGAAAGGAAGAAAACGTACTCTTTTGACTTTGGCGGTGGAAAAAAATCACTGGATTTCACACCGCACGAATCGAGAGGCTTACCTCTGAAGCCTCGCTGTCCGGCGAAGAAGCAGATGGACGGCGTGCCGATTTCCACCAGGCCTACCAGGGCCTACGCCAGTACTTAGACCGAGAGCTCGGACTGAGAAAGTCACAGTTAACGAGTCGCCCCAGTAAAGACGAAAGAGGAGGACGAACAAAAGGAGGTTCTGCTAACTTCTGCACAGGCGCTTCCATGAGTCGCTAATGGAGCCCGTTTGAGCACAGACATGGAAAGAAAGATGATCATAAATTCTAGCTACCCTGATTCTGGAGACGGTTTTTTCTTCTTTTCTGTCTTTAAAACTGTTCACTAGACCAAACTGCCGGAACATCGGTCACACACGGACTTCGGTCACAAAACACTCGCCTCAACATGCTTACGCGAATCTACGCATAAGCAGATGAACAATCGAAGTTCCTCTACTTCTCAAGTTTACTTCCGGCAGAAAGTCAGTCCTACCCATTCCATCGGCAGATTAAATGAACGGGGCCAGCGGCAAATGGTAGTCAGCCACTGTGCTCAGCTAGTGATTCTACTCGGTCAGGCAGCAGACCCATGCGTCGGGCGAAATAGACTGGGGTCCAATTCAGATCGGATCGAATAATTTAGTTCCCTCCCCCCCCCCCGGACAGTTTGACCGTCGGTTCCGAC
Organism: Spirometra erinaceieuropaei; assembly: GCA_902702965.1. Classification (NCBI taxonomy): domain Eukaryota; kingdom Metazoa; phylum Platyhelminthes; class Cestoda; order Diphyllobothriidea; family Diphyllobothriidae; genus Spirometra; species Spirometra erinaceieuropaei. The sequence continues at coordinate 123,538 of CACRXP010000149.1, forward strand.
AATGCCCACCGTGTGCTACACAACAAGGTGCAGCAGGCGCCGTGACTTCCGAATGAATTAGTTTATAATGAATGTAGACTTGCGCACATCTACCGCACTATCTCTCCCCCACTCTCCACCTGGACCCGGTGTCGAGACAGAGTCAATAAGACCGGAGGCGAGAGAGGGCGCAGATTGATGGCGCGGCCGGGCCCGCACCTAGGTATGCCGTCACACCCCCTGGTCTGCAACATACACTTGACCAGGATCTTTTTTCACCAACAACAACACCCCAACAGGGGGTCAGAAGGACGAGTATGATGACTGGGCAGTCATGCGCACGGCCTGTATACCCAGCGGGAGAGAAGGTGCATCTACCGGCAAGGAACCAGGCTGCGATGGCCATGGTTTACTGATAGTGGCATAGCACACGTTTTCAGACCTTTCCAGTCTCCCCCCCTCTCACAACCAGACAAACACGCTGTTAACCTATCACGACACGAAATAGCCATGGCCTGGACGGCTGCCCGCCGCAGGGCAACTTAATCTTTCTCTTGAACGCTGGTCAGACTGCGAGGCCTCTTTCCGCAAACGCCTTGATGACCCACTGACTTTTGTAAGCTTCGGGACTACCCCTCCCCTCTGGAGACTGCATCGCGTGGAGTGGGGACCGCAAATACGCCTAATCTACCGCCATTGCGCTCACACCCCCCTCCAACCGTTTTGAATCTGTCCCTTTGGTCGCAACACGATGGGTTTGAAAGGGGAGATAGATGCCGTGCGGACGACAGTCACTGCTGTACCGTCTCCGGGATGATGGTAGGCTGCTTTGCCTGCAAGCAGCACAAGCGGACTCCTGTCCTTGACTTAGGGTAGAGGTGTTTTATCGAGAAATGTTAACCGAAATTTTTAAATGTGTTTTTTTTTGCGAAAAGGTCATTTAATTAGGGTTGTAATATTAATTCTCTTGCAGCAGGCTGTTTCAGTCACATCGGGTTGCCTGTTTCTCCACTCTGTAATAAATGGCTGCTTAAGCAGTATGAATTTTTTTCGATTGGTTTTCGACGCCGTCTAAAATACATATGTATTTTGTATAAATCACTGCGTGAACATATTATTTCGTGTACTCATTTGTTAGCAAATTACGCCTTCTTCAAATTCCATACTTACAGGAAGACTATCGGTCGGTTTAAAAAACTTTTTTCTTCCCGAATAATTTCGAAGCCGACTTGCTGTTAAATCTGCATTCAGGGTATATCCAAACTATAAGCTGTAAGCCTTCGTTTTAAAGAAAACTGCACATTACTGCGCGCATCTAAGAAGAGGTCATACAAGGCTCACAACACTTTATAATGGGCGGAAACCTTGCTGTAACCTTTGTAAGCACTGTTAGCAAACGTGCTGATGCGACGCTGTATGACTGGAAATTGAACAGTCTTAAAAAATTTTCTAAATGGAAATTTTCTGGAACCGAGCGATACTATTTTTTACGCGAAGAATTCAAAGAAGGCGTGAGTTGCTGTCAAATGACTACTAGAAAGAATATTTTTGCAGATTTTTTCTACAAAATATATTTGCATATTTAGGAGGCACCGAAAATAAATCGAAAAAGACCTTACTACATAGACCACCATTTGTCCTGTAGGATAATTTACGTAGGCGTCAGGAAAGAAGCTGGTTAAAAAGCCGACATCCTGGTGGGATTGAAATGTCTTTGGATTATGCCGCACGATAGGCAGCATTACAATACTACTTGATCAATCTTTTCGAATCGAAAACACACACTTGGAAATATCGATTACCATTTAATAGGGTAGCACATATACTGCAGATAAATGAGCCTCATCTACGTGATTGTGGGCGCCCCACGTCCCGAATAGCTCTACAGTACAGTGTTACGAAAGGGAAGATCTGACCGGCAGAAAACCTGCGTTAACAAGGCATCCCCGATGCATGTGTCTAAGGACGACCGCATCATTATATTGACAAAGAGCAAGTGTGACGTCGCTTGCTCTGCGCGTAGTTGGTCCGGTGGTTATACAGTAGGTGGGCTAACTCGCGAAATCTCAACTGAAATTCAGAAATGCGTTTTCGTTTAAAAAACTAAGCAGGGTTGTAAAACTTATCATCGTGAAGAATAATCCTATAATAATTCCGTTACCTCAGGATGCCGGCTTTCGAATGACGTCCTTTCCGGCTGCATGCAAAGACTATAAACTGTAAAAAAGGACTGCTTAAATAGCATGCATTTTTCTCATTGATTTACGATGCCCTTAAACACTCAGTTATATTTCATGGAAAAAATACATAAAATTAGTCATTCTTCCGTTCATTCGGAAGAAAAATACGTCTTCTTCCAATTTTACACCCGACGAAAGTGCATAATTCGGTTTGCAAAAACTTTTCCACTTCCCGAATAGTTTTAAAGCCGACCTACCGTTACACTTGAATTCAGGGTTTTCAAAATACAAGCCGTATATTTTCCGCGTACGGCAGCCCGTACATTCCTCTACGGTATTAAGAGGAGATCATATGGAGTTCATAAAGTTTAGCAGCGAATTTGAGCCATATTGTAAACTATACAAGTCACATGGCTAATGGAGAGACATGGCGTTTTATGAACGGCCGAATTAGAAACCTTCTGAAAACCGAATTATATCCTTCCTTTGAATATGAAATTGGAAGAAGATGTAATTTTCTACCGAATGAGCAGAAGAATGAATATTTTTATGCATGGTTTCTATGAAATATAAGTTTGTAAGGGCATCGCAAATCAATAAGAAAAATGCATGCTAATTAAGTAGTCATTTTTCTCAGAGCATTGTCTTTACATGCAGCCGGAAAGGAGTTCGTTCGAAAGCCGGCATCCTGAGGTAACCGAATTATTATAAAATCATGCTGCGAGGTGATTAGTTTTACAACCCTACCTAGTTAATCTTTTCGAAACGAAAACGCATTTCGGAATTTCAGTTGATATTTCGTGAGTTAGCCCACCAGCTGTAGGTAGCTCTATCCATCGGCAAGGTGACATTTCGATCGTCGCAGACGATTACCTGCGCCTCATGCCCCACGGAGTGCGCGGGGCAGCGGTGACTGGCGCGTGAATTAGTTTATAGCGAGGCTGACTTGCTCAGCACCTATCACAGGCACTCCTCGCTCTTACCACCAGGTTCTGAGGGGAGGACAATGGCAGGACGATCGAAAGTGGGCCTAGGTGTAGTGGCTAACAAGGCTAGCCAGCCATAGTCGAATTAGTCCCACATGCATGCATCAGGCTTCTGTTAGGGGCACTCATATCTCACAAGCACGAGAGTGCCATAGAGGCGACATGTAGAAGGACACGTTGCAGCCTGCCTCTTAGTCCTCCCATCGCTCCGAAGTTCTCCCATGGAGAACGAGTCATCCCGTCAGTTGAGTGGCTCCCATGTCTCGGCGGGGATAGACTCGCGTCCGTCAGATTTCCCGCTAGTGAGGAATACGCTGCTTCGGTGGAAAACTGAATTCGCCAGTGGGGATCTCTTCCAAGCGCCAGCCAACTGCTGGTGGGTCCAATGACTGACTGTTTACGTGTGCCAAATGTGGGTACTGTGCTGTGGTCATCTAAATAACCCCAATCGGGTCTCCAACCCTACGTACTGACCTCGTAGTGCAGTGAGAAGGAAACTAGAAGTGACGAAGTGGTCTAGACGATGCATACCTCTAACTTCTACTCTAAATGTGCACAAGGGATTACGGCACTGAGCGTTTCGCGCTAATCTAGTGCGCCATCCTGCAAAAGGTCATCACAAAACCAGTGATCTGTAGCCTAAGGGGTTCATCAG
>CACRXP010000149.1:128538-184033 GCA_902702965.1 Spirometra erinaceieuropaei
TTCTCAGCCAATCACACCCATCCAAACCGGTCAGTCAACCTCAAGGTTGATGCGGACATGACCTCGCCCCAGGCGCTCTGATGCCTTCTCTCGATAGGCAGGAAGTGTGCTCATCCAGCTTTAACCTGTTCTTCATTCCTTCTGTACAGATTACAATAATCGGTGAGATCTGGTCCAGCGGACCCACTTGATTTAAACCTTATTATTAGCTTACTAAAGCAATTTTAGTTAGCATACCTGGCTTAACCCTCGGTGGGTAATAAAGGGAAAGGGAGCGCAAGCAGAGCTCGAAGCACGCGCAGGGAGGCGAGTGAAGAGGGTGTGTACGCACTCTCCCCTGATACATCCGATCGCCTGATTAAGAGGATACTGGGGTCACAATCACAACTGGAGGCCCACGGAGGGAATCACATGGTAATTCACAGTTTATGGCCACTATAGGGGAACCAACGGGGTTTCAATCCGTCAAAACGTTGCCAGCAGCAAGCCTTCTTAACCACTCCATGGATTAAGATAATAAAGCGGGCACAAGGAGGGCTCGAAGCTCGTGTGAACTGGTACCTGATGTGACCTAGGCTGGCGTATAAACATCCCCCCGAGGCACAGTCGCTAGCCGGATTAAAGTAATAAGCAAGGTGCAAACACGTGATCTATGCATAGTCAGCGTAATCTCACGCACTAAAATTGGTGTAGGATGCTAATCATATGGTATCGATCTAGTGGGGCTACCGGGCCAAACCTCGCCTAGTAATCTCTGGACTAACGTCTAACTTCTCTTCCGATTCGGAACTAGGCCTGAATGTCGTAGTAGCCTATGACCTAAGATGTCTCGATAAGTTCTTTGTGAAGTTAGTCATTATGGGTTTCCGGTAGCTCTTACCCAATACCAGCCCGATTTTGGATGTCGTACGTATTTGACGACAGTTTCACGTCACGCCAACCAAGCATTGACTGTCATTTGCAGTGGGTTCGACTCGCACAAGTCACCGCGTCAAGGGATAGGGAGTTGAGAGAGCAAGTGAGTGGCAGGGGGGCTCACCGATAGTTTTTACGGAACTCACTCCTCCCGTTGTGCCTTACGGGCTCTCTCTAGAGCCCAATCAGCAGCGGCACAGCGGCGCATGATATAGGTAGGATGGTTTTACCGACAACGGCAATTGAGACTTGAATGCTATTCTGCACGGAATCAAAGTCTCCATTTCCCGAAGTAAGCCGATTAGGCGTGGTGTTGTATATCGAATTGCGTGTGTCATCGAAGACGAGCTGTTTGGCATCGGCATCCACTAGAAGTTGTGCATTTAGGAAACTAAACCGTGAGGCTGATGCTACGCAAGCCGCTCTCACCAAAAACAAATCTACGTGCAAGCCATTGCTGTACGTATCTAGTGTGATAGTGGCGGATCTTGCAACGGCTGCGCCATCAGTAATGCAAATTTCTAAATTCCGTCCTCAGGCAGATATTCTTTGACACCTATTTTGTATTTTTGATGAAACTGATCTCTGTAAACCACTAACAGACCCCTGGTGAATCTGCTGCTCTCTCTGCAGAACTACCCGCTGACCTCCTCTTAGTTAATTGATGGGATGGAACTTTCACTCTCCGTGAGTGTTCTTATAACCGTTAAGGACTCGGAGTCGAAAGGTCAGCTGCTTGTAGGTGAACTGTACAATCAGAACAAACTACCTCTTCCCACCAATCGCCTCCATGTCTGACTGCACAGTGGCAACTCAGGCATTATTACTTCCTGCAAGATGGTCTTCTCTCGTCTGTGCGACGTAAGACCATTTCAACTGGCCCCAAGCCCGCACCGTGAGGCTGCAAGATGAGTGCGCGTGAGTGAGGGTGGGGCGATTCAACACTGCAGAGCACGCCGCTCACGACAAGACGTTGCATGCGCGTACTTGCATACACTCCCCCTCCCCCCGCTCCCCGATGCACGCATTCACGCACCGCGGCTAATAGGTCGGTGAGGCCTTGAGCTCGATTCTGCAAGCTCCAGGCCGCCGCCGACGCCGGTGGTGGCGGCGGCGGCGGTGGAGTTAGCACAGGTCGATGCGCGCCCCTGGCGTGCAGAAGACGGCCCGCCCTGGCTCTCTGAACTGACACGCCGGTGGGCAACACCACCCCTGGTATGCACACTCAGTGCTTACAGTGGTTCAGTACCAAGCCTTTTGGCTTGGCGTGGCCTCGCTGACGACTTGGCTTGAGACTCCAACTGCCAACAGTTATGCACTGCCCAGGCGTGTGTTTGCACTCAGCGTCCCCTACTCGAAAATGCATCAACTGGCGGTGATCTCGGCAGGACTAGACCCCACGACAGAGTGAAACTAACCCACTAACCCCGTGTTTCGCTCGACCCCGACCGAGTGCCTTGATTTGCCCATATGCTGTCTACGTTACCTGCCAAGTGCACCACAACTTACGGGACTAAACTAATTATAATTCAGTAGGCTGGTTTTCCTAAGAATTTAACGTTGAACCCACCAGATGTTCGCAAGGCGAGTTGGAACGATAGGTGAGTTGTCTACCTAGATTTCCCGAATTAGTTAGTCAATTAAATGGGTTCAAACCTACCGAAACGCCTAGTAGTTAAAGTTGATTCGAATTCTCGAGATTTTCAACTATGAAGCCGCACAGTGAGTTTGACTGGGCAAGGCTGGCAAGCTCCAACCTCCTGGGGATCCGGTTTAATTTATGTTGGACACTAGAAGTCTATAGCGGTGGTTTGGCCGGGGTGAAATTCACATTTAAAAAATTCCAGGACTTGCTTCGCGAAAACGGGTATCCTGACAGGTTCATTGCAAAGAACATTGCCGAACAACGCGCAAAACCCACCACACTGACCGCTGAAAAGAAAACTTTGTTCCTCAAAGTTCCTCTCCGAGGATACGCTATGAGTGAACTCCTAAGAAGACGCCTTGATCAATCTGTCTCGAAAACCTTCCCAGTAGTAAGGGTTCGCATAGCATTCTCTACCAACGCTATTTTACGCGGAGAAGGCAAGGATAGGCTGCCACCTCAGACCACCTCAATGTGCATCTACTCATTCGCTTGCTCCTATGGGGCAGGTTATATTGGTCGTACGAGTCGGCGTGTTTCCAAAAGAATACAAGAACACCTTCCGCATGATTGGCAAAAAGGGAAATTAGGAGAATAGACAACACCATCCTTGCGCGTGCAGTGGATTGATGACATCGTATGGACCCCCTCTGAAGCTTTTCGCGTGATTTAGAAGGTCCCTTCGAGCTACCCTAAGATACCGGGCCAGCGTGTGTTAGCAACATCAGAATCGGCCGCCATTAGGTTACGAAAACCGACCCTATGCGTCCAGAAGAACCTCGTTCAGGCTCCGCGCTTACCGTGGTCAAAGGTTGACTAATCACATACACCTTTATGCGCCCTTCCACCCTTGCCTAGCTTGTGTTTTTAGAACTAACTTTTATCGATTTTTTTAATCACTGCACCCCGTTCTCATATAACTGAACCGCCTGTAGAGAAATTATCGAAAGCAACGTTTTCTCGCCACCTTGTCTTCTGAAATTCACATTTACATAGACAGTGTTTGTGTGCTTGACCAACATTTTGGTGGCCAACTTCTCCGGTTTCTGCTACGAAGATGCTCTTGCTCGCCTGTTTCCTCTGAAATCGCAATTCACCTGAAGGGGTACCTGAACCCCGCGTCAGTACTGAACACGAGCGCAGGCCTTCATCGGTCGGCCAAGTGAAACACCCAATGGGGAGTTTATGTGAGAAAAATGTTTTTTTTTGAATTTGATAGGGTCAGGTGTGGTTATGCAGCCGCGCCTTAGGCAAGAAAACCCCAGACACCTGTAATACGAGACCGGTTGTAATAAGAGTTTTTACAAGTGGGGCCGGGGATCGCACAGGCGACGAGCTCAAGTAGTTGTATGCAAATGAAAAGCTATTGGGAATGCGCAGTTGTACTTTAAGTGGTTGAGAAATAGTTGCCCAGCTCCTAACCCTAGACCATAACCCCCTAGCCCTTAACCGCAGCCCTAAACCCTAACCCTGAAACATCCAACGCGAAAGTTAGAAAGAGACGATAGGCCGAAAGTCAAGAAGGACGATCGGAATTGGGCTGAAATGGCAAAAAAGAAACAGGGCCGCCAACGGAACACACACCGCAACGCACAGCAACACCATGCCAACGTAATCACACTAACTCAAAATAATTAAGTAGGTTAACAGTATTGGGTAGCAATCGAGATACAGCACCCAAAAAATCCGTTACCTAGAAATAATACCCTTAACAGTGGACTCAAACGCCCTCAAGCTATATCAGCGGTTGCAGGCCTACTTTCACGCAATGCTTGGACTTTCCCCGACGGCCTAACCTGGGCTGGCCGAACGAACATCGCAGGAGGTTACATGGACGATGGTCGTTGTTACCAACCTTCCCCATAGTTGCACGCGTACACCTGAATATACGACATACGTTCGCATTATGGCAGTTTATTACAAAACAAAATCAATATTGAATAAGATAAGTCTGCGCAACATGGGAAAGGAACAGTTCCCAGGCATCTGTCAAAGACATGGCATTGAGGCCAAACCAAAGACGATAATGTACTTCGTCTATGTGAGCCCACACAGCTCGACCACATACAGGGCCTCGCTCGTAGAGTTTCCTTTTCAGTCTACTTCAGTATGCCTCAATGGCATTGGTGTGCCGTCCGGTGGTAGGGTCCTTGAAGTTCTTTGTGTGGTTAACAGAGGGATGTAGATAACCCTCTGAGGGAAGACGATTATACGCCTTCCACTCGTCTGTTACCACTATACTGCCTTTGGCGACCCATTTTGTAATAACGGAACGGAGAGCGGGCCAACTTCGATCATTCACCTGTTCAAGTAAGGCTTTCCGTCAGCTAGTATCGTTCATCCCGACCAGCCACCACCCATAAAAACCCTATTACCACCTGTTCCGTAAAACAGGCTGCTTTGATTAGGCGGATTTTTTGGGGTGCCATCTCCCGATTGTTACCCAGTATTGTGTCTATCGGGTGCGTCTACAAAACCAAATCTTACCTTTGACAATTTTTGGGGAAACACGTGGGCTCACATAAGGCGAAGGAAATGTACATCTTGTAGTCTCATTCATTTCAGGATGTTGGCCTATAAGGCGCAAACTTGTTCATTTGTTCGAAAGCAAACCAAAACGCGTCTTCATACAACTTTTTTAGTATTTGCTTGGCTCAACCTTGATTAAAGTGGGTTTCGTCGAATGCAACATACTTGGACAGTGATAATAACGACTAATATTAGCCAGAAAGGCAGAAAAATTGGTCGGGCACCGGAAGTGTTGGTTTGTTTGTTCGAACTTTCGAATTCGCGCAGGAGTCCATTGTCAGAGATAGAGTAGCAACAGAAGAGGCAACAATTATAAGAGGCATGGAGATGGCTGCGCAGGACTCCGTACCCGGCGACAAATCGATGCATCGATTAACTGAGCCTTTATTGGAGGCCCAGGCTTCAATGATTTCTCGGTTTGTCCTGTGTAAGGCTTTTCGGGACTCAACTACGCGGTTGGGTAACTTTTGATTGCGGGTTTCACTACAGTCGTGAATTAGAAACTCAATGTGAAGCAAGTGAGCACCTCCAAAGATGGTTTTTACAACACCTAGTACGATTTTCTAACACATTTCCCCATGAAGCTCGTTTCTACTAATTAGCTAGCTAGAAATGACAGTTCAGTCTCTATCGCAGGCATTTAAATACCGGAGATTATTGCGGTGAGCACCAAGGGAGGCGAAAGGGCGATTACCTCTTGCCCTTGAAATCGACTTAGAAGTCACGGGGACTTTAAAGCTAGCCCAGTTGTCCCCCATATGTGTGGTTCATCGTAAGCCTTTCGAAAAAACAAACTATACCAGTGTAGGAACAAAGGCCTCTTGACGCTTTATGGAAAACAGGTTAATCCGACAAACCCCGTGCCTTTGATATACAGCCGGCTAGAACCAAGCTGAACAGATGACATTTTGGATCTGATCATCTCCATCACCCATAAGGTCCGAGTGCGTGTATTCATCCTCTATCAAGTTTATTTACTATGATAGAGGGCTTCTCACCGATCGTGTTACGGAACGTACTCATTCCGTTATGTTTTGGGGCTTGATCTACAGCCTTGCGCGCAGCCGTGCAGCGGTCAGTGGTATAGGCAGGATGGCCTATTCGACAAAGACAAGGGGGACTGGAATGGCCACTCCTTACTTACAGTGCGTGTCCGATCTCATGAAATGTTGGCCAAAATTCAGGAATGCGTTTCCGATTAGGAAGGATTACATAAGTGGGGTTGTTATACTGATTACCATGCGACATAACCCTATAACATTTCGGACTCGCTAGGATGTCGGCTTTTGAATGCACTTCTTTTTGACCTCCTGCAGAAACCACGCTCGGTAAAAAATGACAACTTAAGTAGCATGCACTTTTTCTATTGATTTTCGATATTTCTATAAATTCAAATATATTTTGCAGAAAACATGCATAAAATATGCTTTCTTTTGCTCATTTGGTAGGAAATCCCATTGTCTTCATGTTTTATACTCGAAGGAGGAGTGTAATTGGGTTTTAAAAAAGTTTCTAATTATGAGATTTTTAAGACCGTGCGATGTCCATGCATGCAAGACCGCACATGTCCGTCTACTAATGCTCCTCATGAAATGTGCAACACAATCCGGTTCCATTTCAAAGTTTCCTGAACTCTATGTGGTATCTTCTTAAAGGCATAGAGGAATGTATGATTTTCCTTACGCGGAAAGCATGCACCTTGTAGGCTGAAATTTCTAAACGCTGATGCAACGGCAGAACAGACTGAAAATTATCCTGGAATTGGGAAACTTTTTTAAAACTTAAATTCACACTTTCTTCGGGCATAAAATATGAAGACAATGGGAGTTACTACCAAATGAGCAAAGGAAAACATATTTTTGTGCATGATTTCTGGAAAGTATATTCGAATTTATAAGACTATCGAAAATCAATAGGAAAAGTGCATGCTACTTAAGTTGTCATTTTTTACCGAGCGTGGTTTCTACAGGAGGTCAAAAAGAAGTGCATTCAAAAGCCGACATCCTGGCGAGCCTGAAATGTTATAGGGTTATGTCGCATGATAATCAGTATAACAACCCAACTTAAGTAATCCTTCCTAATTGGAAACGCATTCCAGAATTTTGGCCAACATTTCACGACATCGGTCACGCAGCATCATCAGCCGTCATCAGCCAACCGTACCCAACCCCCGTTTTACAACCCCTGGGAATCGGACTTGCGTTCTATTGGTTAGAAGTACAACACTAATCACTGAGCCTATACTACTGGCCGCTGTGCCGCTGCCTGCTGGGCTTTGGGTCGAACTCCAAGGCAAAATGGGAGGAGTGTGTCCTGTAATATGTTCAATGAGCGCCCCTCTACCATTGTTAATTAACCGATGGTGGCACGCCTAGGTGCGGCTCCGGCCATGCCAGCCATCTACGCCCTCCCCCCTCCCTTCGGTCTTCCTGACTCTGTCTTTACACCGGGTCCAGGTGGGAAATTTGGAGGGGAGACAGAGTGAGGTAGATGCTGTGCAAGTATACTACCATTATAAACTAACTCACGCACAATTCACCGTCCGTGATCCATCTTGCTGTGTAGCACACGGTGAACATCGTTAAAACCGACGGTCGAACTCTTGTGTTAATTACCCGACCGCAACCGAGAGAACAATGGGGCAGCAGCTCAATGATAAGAGCACAGGACTTCTAGCCAGCAGAACTCGAGTCCAAGCCTCAGTGGTCGCCGATCCGGGGGGCTGGGTACGATTGGCCCATGACAGTCTACAAACCGGAAATGGCCATTTCAGTCTCGCTTGTCTTTGTCGTTAATGTCATTCTGTTTCTTTACTGTTAGAAGTTAGTATTCATCCTGCCACCCAACCGCAATAAAATACAATTATTAACTCAACAATGACACCGTCGGTAGCTTCATTTTGAAGACGTACTTAAAACAGCTTTTTGTAGTGAGTCTTAACAGGGGGCGATGATGATATGCAAATGCGATGTTGGCTCAACGCCTAGGCTAAACGACAACCTGTACTGGCAGTCACCTTCGATGCCACACAGCCTACTGCATAATAGGTGAAGTTTGGAGATGGCTGTTTCCAACACTGCACACGCCGCGTAGAAATGTGTGGTTTGCATTTTTTACCGTTTACTGCCGCACTGAGAGACTATGAGACACTTAAAGGGCCTCCAGATCTTAAACCTCATGCTTGCTTTCTCCAACATGCGTAAGTTGGCCAGCATGTGGAGTCGTATGCACTATTGATCGATTTCTATCTTGGCTGCTGCGAGGTTACACTTTCTGTTAATTGATCACTGCCATGGAGCTATCCTGCCTTTTAGGGTGACAGTCCAGTAAAGTGCAGGGCCACATATCACCATTCTGGGCCTAAAGGTCTGTAAGTGTCTGCTGTGCCTGGACTAACAAATCATGGCCCTCTCAGCCTGGTATGCGCTGCCAATTCTCTGACACCTGGCTCCCTGCCAGTAGATGAGCTTACGCACTCGCTGAGTATGCAGACCGTGAGCATGGCTGCCTAGTCATCCTCGTTCTCTGATTTGTCGTGCTGTTGTTGGTGGTTAAAATCCAGGTCAGGTGGTGTGGAGTGGAACGCCAAGGTGTGGGCCCAGCCGCGCCATCCACCACCGACCTCCGCGCCTCCGGTCTTCTTGATTCTGTCTTGATACCGGGCTCCGGTGGGAGAGGAGGAGAGAGTTCGGTAGATGCAGCGCGAGTTGTCGTGCCGGCTTCGCCTTACTGATGACGGACATAATCAGATGCGATGGTCGAAGTGTCATCATGGAGCTTATTCTTTGCCGGAATTCTATCCTGAATGTTAACAGCCTTGCAACGCTGAAGGGTCAAGCCAATCAACCGAGCTTCTGCTAGTTCCCATATGCATGCGTGTGACTTTCCCTCACAAATAAATGTAACGAAGTAGCGAATAAGGGCATTTTAGTAAATTTCTCTGTGATTCCATTTTTCTGCAAAGAACGATTGACAACAGTAATGTCTTTGTCAGGAGCTCTTGGATCTTTGCTCAGTTCGACCAATCTGAACAGTCTTATCTTAAAGAAGAAAGTTATTGGCTCATCTGTTTCCTTGTTAGTAAAGCGAGCAAGGCACGGGAAGAGGAATATCCCGGTAATACGGGTGGCTTAGCATTAGCATTGAGAGGTTAGGGTTAGGGTTTAGGATGGGGCCAAGATCAAGCTAAAGGCTAGGGCGCAAGGGGTCGTCAGCATAACGGTTGGCCCTACTCACATTTCCTACTGTTAACCCCGTCGAAGTTGTGGTCGTTACAGCTGTTTGTCTAGGCGTTAAGCTGACATCGCGTTTGCATATCACCATCAACCCTGTTACAGCTATCACAAAAAGTCTTTTTAGGATATCTTCAAAATGAGACTACCGACTGTATTATTGCTGGACTAATTTTACTTTACTGTGGTATCGTCGCAGGGTGATAACAAACATCTAACAGGCGAGACTGGAATGGTCATTCCTGGTTTGTCAACTGTCATGGGCCAGTCGTACCCAGCCCGTTGGCCTTCGACCCCAGGCAACAATTCGTCGCCGTTTGATGCAACCCAAAGACATACTTCCACCCACTGAAACCTGAGCAGTTGTCTATCAAAAACGTCGTAACGATGAAGACTGCAACAACGCGTGGGAAATCGGACGGAAACTGCAGACTCGCCTACACGAGCACAAACTGGCAACTCGGAGATTAGACCCAAACTCACAGCTTGCGACTCACAATGGAGCAACTGGCCACTGTTTTGACTTTCAAGGTGCAACCGTCCTAGGCCGGGGCACCTCAGGGGCAGAACATCTAATACTTCAGGCTTGGTGCCCAGATGCCAACTCTATTAATAGGTATCTAAACATTCTTGCGGCCCATAAAGTCATATGTCATTTCATACGCCATTACTATGACAAAACGGTCACACGGAGCTCAGTTATACCGAGCAACCACAGCCCTTCGACTAATTCACCCAAAATGGGAGAGCGAACACAACCCAACCCAATTGGGGTGACGGCGCGCAACACAGGAGGCCACCAACATTCACAAACGATGTTCAGAAGGCACCGGCCAATAAAGAAGAAGAAAAGTGATCAGCCCAAAGCTAACTTATTCTGACGTCTATTTAAAGTTATAGTCGACTCTTACATAAAACTCTTTGATAATGGGGAGCCGACCAAACTCACCGAAACGTCCGCAGTGCAATCCCCTTGATCCGTTGAGCACTTCACTTTTATCAGGGATGCATAAGCCTGTAGTAACATTCACTATAAAGGTCTGGCCCTTAATTGCTGAGCTGAATGTCATAGTGGTGCTTCATTATTGATTACGACTGCCTGTAACGCCCCTTGACCTTGGGTTGTTCGAATGCTGGAACACTTTTCGGCGCACGGAACTAGGATGGAGGTGGTGTAACCGCGTGCTGGTGAAGATGGCCGGTATCCCTTCCTCTCACTTCCGTCGACCACTCTTCCCGCATCTTACCGTGGCGCTCGTATCGTTCCCCCTCACTCTACGTCAGCACCTCCCTCAGCCCTTCCCTGCAGTTGTCCTCAGCGCTGCGTTCCCCACCGGTTGATTAGCTGGCATGTCGGTATCGCTTCCCCACCCAGACAGGTTACTCCACAGTTGTAACTCGTCCTGCTTGTACTGTTAACAATTATTATGCACATTTACCGTGCCCATCTCGTTATATTATACCATATCCCTTACTCGACGTGCCTTCTTCTCATACGTGTGAATAAGTATCAAGGGATTCTAACCGTTCCGTTCAGACCTATCTCCGCCAGGATCTCCTCTCAGCGTTTCCTTACTTTGGTGTGTGTTACCCTTGACCTCCTCGGTCGCTACATGCCCACTACCTACGTTAACCCGAACAGACCGTCAGAGGTAATCGTAGGGTGCTGCTTTACACCCGACAGTGTTAATTATTCAGCAGAGAACTACTACTTTCTTGGTTCGGTGCCTGCGATCGCTGCCCCACCTGTGTCTGCGATGGTCAGAGAGTGACGGTAAAACCTTATGAGATGGAAGTTATGGTGGTTATTAAGTCTTGCAACCTGGGGAGCCCGGGGCCTCTGCTGTAGGAGTCGGGAACAAGGAAGCAAGTCCACACTAGCCAGTACACATTTGTCGGCGTGAAGTGGATGAGCCCGGACTGTTTTCATCTTGTGGGATGTGGCACAACAGACCCCTATCAATAGCCGAACAGTTCTCACCCCATATCCAACCCGACTGTTCAATATGACTTCTCGGACAAAAAATGACTGGATCACTCATTGGTTCGTCTCCTACTGCTACTCATACCCTAGAGTGAAACTTAAAGTCCCTGAGGTATGATTTGGACCAGAGTAGCCGAAAAACCCAGTCCGCCATCGCGCTGGGTAATGCGGATATAAGGAGCAGTGCTGTGGAGAACGCAGTTCTGGAGGAAGGCGACGCGATCGCTGGAACAGGGGGCATATTTGACCAGACGATCCAAATCCACACTCGGAACCACCATCCAAGACAGGATCAAGACAGTTCTGCCTAGTCCATGCCACATCGCCTTTCGATCCTATGATTTTAATTGAGCACTTGCCTCATCTACATCCAACGGCAAACTCTAATTCGAGCCAGGCTGGGTGGATGTGACTACTAAGCTACGTCTAAGAACAGTCCGTCTGAACTGTCGATCTTCCTGCTCATTTAATTATGGGTTCAACATGCGCTAGAGAATGACATTTGGCTTTAAACGCCTTTTAAGGTGTTTCTGCCAAAGTAACTGCCAAATGCACGTTCTAACATAAGAAGGGTGTGGTGAGCACTCTAATTTTTGATCGAGCATGTAAACACTTCCACGCTGGAAAGGAAAACTTCATCACTGATCATGTATACGATTATTTTGCCTACGCCTATCTCGAATCGTTTTTACTTTGGATTACCAATGCCAAAATAGTGCCCTAAGAAAGTAGACGCCCTTCAGACCCAATAGCAGCGATGGTCCTAATCAAGTCTGAATGCGGAATCAGCTTTTGGATTATACTTATGATATATCAGCCTGGTACGGTGGAATCACTTTATCCTAATGAGAGTTAAACTCGTCGAGATTATTGATAAACTTGGAATACTTAAAAACAGAGAATCGGAACTGCTCCCACGCATGCCACGTATGATGACATAGACTTCTGAGTAAAGGTGTGCCGAGAGAAGGCATAGAGCTGTAAATCAATTCTGTCGGCTCGCTTTTTCACTCCGAGCCATGGCTTTTAACGCATCGTCATAGTTGTACAAAGGGCGTTAAAATGTTTTTAGCAAAGAAATGCCCTGATTCGGACTCTTTTTGGTCTCTTTTTAATCCCATACACCACTCCGCCGTTTTAGTCGGTTTGCCATATGATGCTGGCATTGGGCATGAGTAACTGATAGAATTCAGTAGCCTGTTAACGCGGGTCACACACAATCTTACATCCGGACAAACACCAGCGCACAAAATTTTTACGTGACGGGGCTATGCTCCAGTGTTATCACTGTTGAATTCAGTCCTAATTCTTAGTCTTTTTGAAGATTATAGTCAATGTTTCTGGACTTCTGATGTATACTGAAGGTCATCTACTCAGGTGATCCATTTCTCTTATGTTAAACGTCAGATTAACTGGGCAGTCTCTTCAGAGGGGAAACTACATCAGGCAAAGCGCTAAATGGCACCAGGTCTAAGAAAATGGAGTTTGCGCCTTCCCTGTTCCCATGATGACATACCCTCGTCTAATTTGTTTGTATGCGCCTAAATACGTCCGGTAGAGAAGCGCCACAATACGTGCATATTTTAAGGGGAATAAGCCGACTGTCCATCCTTAAAGAGAGGAAATTAACCTTTTGAAATTTTCTTTTCGCCCTTTATGAATATGATGATTCTGGTGCTTGCCAGAGAAAATTCTATTTAAATTTTACAATCTTAATTTTCAAACACAAACTTATTCATAACAATATAATGAGAGTTACAACTCCCTTACTTAAATGTTATTGCTTCGGTGTTTAAGGAAATTCAAAGGTTAGTTTTTGACCAATCTCCCCCATTTTTTTTAAAATTCTTTTTTGGGATTGCATATCAACATCTGCCAGTGATTAGTTTCAGCTTTACGGTTGCGGAGGTGTTTTTTACTTGTTCATCCGTTAAACGTTTTGCATGGCTTTCAAGCAGTCATTTGCGTTCCAGCTCTCCAAAATAATCTGACCTTGACCGACCGGATAACCCAGAAGAAATGTTTACGAGAGTCGCTGTTAAGACCGTTTGACACCTGTTTAAACAGGCCCGGTGACTGAAGAATCCACGACCTGATTCTTGAAAGAGTTAGGCTGGTCGTGATGTCATGCCGTCTTCTGTTCCGCACCGTTAAAGGCATGCGTCTTGCTTGAAAGTGATTTTTCGCTGAAATCACGCGGGCACAAATCGAATCCCAGTAAATTTGGATGTCAGAATGTTCGAAAATTCTTTTGTATAGTAAGTAGATATTATTTGCAAAGGGTTGAACTGATGAATGTGGGAATGATACACGATCTTTTTCTTCATTAATTGATAGGCAGAAAACTAGTTGTGGTTTTGGTGCCTTGTCATTTGGAAGTACCCAGGGCCACATGGATCTTTGCCCTCTGATTAGTCAGTTGGCAGGATGTAATACAACCATTTTTGTCTTGTTACGAGGTTACATTGGAAAAGACCCAACATAAGCAACTACTTATTAGATGAGAACATAACCATATCAGGGCTCCGGACTATCGTGTTCTCTTTGACTGTGAATGGCGCGAGCACCTTTGACGCCTTTTATTTGACCTCGTGGAAAATGCATAGGTCTGATAATAAAATATTTCCATGTGGCATAGCCGACGCAAATGATCATGTTTCAATGCGAAGCAGGCTATGAGCAGCTTAATCAAAACTGATAATAGGCTATTCTTTAACTACTCTGGGGAATCGTTCTCAAGTTCAGATGCTCACTTTCCACAGACATTACGACAAGTAAAATTCCTCAATATATTACCTGTGTTGAAAAGTGCGCGGGACTGACAATCCCCGCACTCTGTAGCTAGGACAATGCACATCATACCACGCCTTGTGTAGCAAGCTTATGCATCTGTTGTATGACGGCTCGGTCGTCGCAAGCGACCACGTCCACCGCTACCCCAAGAGATGGAGCCAGCAGCGGCGGTGAGTTACACGTAAACTGGTTTATGGTAGAGCTGACATGTAAACTCAGGTTTTCGGCTCGGTGGCTACCCTGCTCCAACGGCAAGGCGCGCCATGGGGTGCGGGCGCGATGACTGACAGCTCATCGTCTACGCGTCGCCCCTCTACGCGTGCCACGAACACGACGTTCCTCAACATTAGGCAGTGGGTGAGTAAACGAAGACGCAAGAAAAACCCGAGAGGCCTCAACAGCAGGTTGAAATGCACTTTAGGAAGACGGATATCGTGAGGACATCCATTATTTACGATTTCCTTTTCCCTCTAAATTAGAGTTTCACACATGCGCTGAGACCTGGCATGGGTTTCCCTGTATGTGCAGTTAGACAGTGTGTTAGTTTGTAGCTGCCAGGTCTAGCGTCAAAGGATGCTCGATTAGCTTGATAAATGAGGGAGATGTTTTACCGGGCAGAGACAGTGAAATTGCTACTCCTGACTTATTCGCCATTCTCAGTCGACGATACCCCCAAACCAGGACCCACATCGGAAGATTGAATTCGCGTCGGTTGATCGCCGACCAACTCCCCGGCCACTGCACTACGGGCTCATGTCATGCCGGCTACCACCTAGCATGGCAAGGTTTTCGCAGACACTCATGGCTTCCTTATTTGATTTTAAGACGTCTCTGTGAGGGAGCATAAGACTTTTGACGACTTGAAAACAAAGCAGTTGATCTGTCGTCTGAAATAGGCGTTAACTCACGAACAACTTCTAATAGCGCGGAAATTGGCTTAAATTAACCATTTAAAACAATTGATAAAATGGACTCCTTAGTTATATAAAAACTCGAAGAATTTAATCTACGTTGGCCACAAATAACACATTTTATGAAGGACAGAGAGAGAGAGAGGACTGCTTTTTTTGAAAATAACTTTCAAAACTTTCAGCAAAAACGGTTCTCCAGTACACAGTGATTACCATAGAGATTAACAGGTTTTGGACAAGTGGACATGATTATATATGGAGAAAAAAGGACTTTAAGGTGCAAGATCGAGTTTTAGTTTTTGTTTTTCAACATCTTTGCAGGTGAGATACCGGGCTAGAAATGGCAGTATGGAATTCCGATAGGCCGAAGTGCGGCAAGGGATGTGGCGGAAGCATCGACGCATGGGGCGTAAGGATTTCGCAGCCATTAACTCATTAAGAAGGGGATGGACGGTGTCATTCAGAATTCGGTCAGCGAATTGCTCCACCGAGTTGAAGTGTCGCTGCACGATGGTATCAACTAAAAGATGATAGGAAACACCAGCAGCAGAGGCGAGCATTCGAATGACACGTTTAAAAATAATTAGATCTTTTTTAAGTAAAGTTGGAAAAATAACTGGAGAACAATAAAGAATGAGTGGAAGAATACAGCCATCTATGAATCGCCAGATTAAGGACTGGGGTGTGTGATAAGAACGTAGACGACGAATATAATGAAGGAGTCTTTGAATTTTTGTTAAAAGGGTTTCCATATCAAGAGAGAAAGAGAGATTTGAGGATAAAGTAACACCTAGGTACCGGAACGAAGATACCTCATTGGGAAGAATCTCCAAAGGTTCAGGAATGGTAGAGGGTCGCAATCGAAACACACACTGTACTGATTTCTGATTGTTGAGTAGGAGTCCATTATTCGAAGACCATGCGGAGACGTGATCTAAGCCATCCTTTAAAGACTGTAGGTGAGTCAGGTTTTTGAGTGGGTGGCCTACGACCATGTCATCGGCATACTTAACATACAGGCAGTCGTTTGGCGGTCTCAAATCATCAGTATGTAGGGAGAAAAGATGAGGGGATAAGATGGAACCTTGTAGAACTCCACAATTATTTGGAAGAATAGAAGATTTTCTCTTTCCCGACTGGACAAACTGAGTGTGGGAGGAAAAATAATCTCTAAGCCAAGAGACAACCCAGCTCGGAGTGTCGCACGCAACTGCTTTGGTCAGGAGGAGTTGGCGCGGAATAGTGTTGAAGGCGGATGAGTAGTCGAGAAAAGCACGTGCATATGCACGGCATCCCTTGTCTAAGTCTCTCAAAGCTGAATGAACAACTAAAGCAACAGCATCCAAGGTGCTACGCTTTGCCTTGTATGCAAATTGTAGAAGATCAGAAAAATTGACGGAGGAGTACTTAAGGGAATCTAATGCAACTCGTTCAGTAAGTTTCAGGAGTGCAGAAGAGCAGGCAATAGGACGGAAAGATTTAGGAGCAAAAGTTAAAGATTTTTTAGGGATTGGAGTAATTCTTACTGTATGCCAGGCGTCAGGAATCTTGGACTCTATGAAGGATAGATTAATAAGGTGGGTCAAGACGGGAGCTATCTGCAAACAGCAAGACTTAAGGAGAAAAGGGGAGACACCGTACGGCCCAGCCGCCGTTGACCCGCGAATATTTTTGAGATGGTGTTCCACTGTTGTCACAGTCACAGGAGTAAAGTCGCATGGTGGTAGGTAAATTTCGTTTGGGTGAGAAGGGGAGCCGTTAGAAGTACAGATGAAGTACAGAAGTACAGAGTCCGCGAAAATGCTTGTCCGCCGTGCCAAGACTCCCACGCACACTCGTCGCATCCGCCTTCAATGTCCACACTGTCCATCCACAGGCATACACCGCATGGAGATATTCGATTTTATGCATATCCACAACAGCGGAAGTCACAGAAGTATCGACAAGTTAAGCACGCCCTGCACATTCACCAACTCTCCCACCTTCAGCTCAGTCAACTCCCCATCGACCAGGGCGCCCACCGCTAGCAATATCACAACGATATCCGACTTAACGTTCCCAAACTTATCTAACCCACATCCTCACCGCACGTTCACCTTGCCGCATCGGTCTGGTGAGTCACTAGCAAATTCATTCAGGCGAACCAATGCCTGGGGCACCAACCCGTCGCCGCCGCTTCAATGGCTAACATCATCCTCGTGCATTTAGCCATCGTACGAGCCTGTTCGACCGAATGCACATTCAAGTAAACCTGCGGTAAATCACCACAGACACAACCACATCACCGTACTTTCTCTTACCAGCACATGCCCCACATATAAACACCTCCCAAATCACCGCCACCTCCCATCTAAGTGGGAAGAGTGCTTTTCGGCTGTCCTCTCCATGCGGCTTCTCTGTTGCATGTGAGATCCAAACAGCCTTCCCCCTTTGCAGGAAACCCTTGTGCGCATGTGTGGAGCTAGGTCGTGTGTGTGGAACGTGCAGAAGGACTGCTCTCACCTCCATCACCCACCTCCACCAATCTCAGCATCAGTCGGCCAAACTGCTCGGACAGTTGAGTACTGTGTAAGGTAGGGCAGAGCGAGCGATGTCGACTCTCAGCGTGTAAATCCTCACTAGAAAAAATCTGACGCTCTGGAGATTAACACGGTGGGCTAGGAACCGCGGCCTGGGAGGTTGCCACCTGATACTTCAACTCAGACCACGCAGCCAGGCCGGTTGTGCGCTTTTGAGTTGCCTGGCTGGCTGGTGGACTGATAGTCAGACTGCGATGGCCCCTTCCCTATGATATTCTCCCACGTATGTGACATCCGAGCCGCTTCGTCCTCCTGTTTGTGTAATCCTGGAGTGGGCGTTTGCGTGGCCGGTTCGTAAATGTCGCGCCTGGAGACGAATTCTAGCTCTGGTTAGCCACTTCACCAACTTCCTGCAGTAGACAGTTGACTGGCCCGGACAGTGGCCAGATACCTGAGGATGGAAAGAAAAAGTTAGCTCTGCGGTTTCAGCGCATATTTCTTACTATAAACAATCTGACACGCTTGAATCTTGGCTCAGAAGGTCGCCAACCGATGGGATAACTTGAACCTTGCAGTTAGCCCAGTGCATGCTTGGGTGGTGCGGCCGACACGTGGGCTGAGAGTCAGGCTGTAATGTCCCCTTCTTATTGTGACCTCTATGGTACTTCCACTCAGTTGGATCGAGCAGCCCCCACTCCTTTTCTTTGGCTGGTCAAAATCCTAGTCAGTGTACGTTGTGGTCCAGATGTGGGTTTTCTCCACGCCAGCCACCTGCGCCCTCTCCCACCTCCGGTCTTCTTAAGTCTGCTTCGACACCGGATTCAGGTGGTGGGGAGGAGGGAGTGCGGTAGATGTTGCGCAAGTCGACTTTCACTTTAAACGAACCCACACGCAAGTCACGTCCCTGCTCTCACCCTGCTGTGGAGCACACGGCAGACATCGTCGGTAACGGCGGTCGAACTGTCGAATGGATTGTTGTCTTGCATGGGAATACGTACCTCTGACTGCGTGGAAAGAGTGTAGGCAGGTAAGATCGACTTGGCAGTCGTCTGGCCCCAGCTCGCGGTACCGCTCCACCAGTCCCATCCCGATGTCTGACCAGGCTGAGAAGTGAATGGTATGTGCACTCACCTCGGCGCCAAGCTGACAGTGCACTGGCACTACTGATGACATATGCGCCGACCACCATCGCGTTGATGTCCCCCGTCATTGTTCATGTTATGACCCGGCCTGGTACTTGAAAGCACGTGGGAGCGTATGCGTACCCGACTCTTCTCACAATACTACGCGGCAGAGAAGTAGAACGCGACCGGCCACGAAAATTGCAATTCAAGATTAAGTGGAAGTAACGCATATCTATAACGCCCTACTGCGGTTCGTCGGCATTCGGTCCAATGCCCTTCGGGAAGAACATTCCAAACAAGCTGGTCGATAATTCGAATACGCAGATCGATCAGACTCGAGGGGAAAGCCAATGGAGAGGCGCCACGATTAAGATGACAGCGCTGTAGAGAAAACGCACGTGGCCTCCAGTGATTGGCTGGCTCTTGTTTTTGGGAGTGTAGGCACTCCCAACAGCTCACCGCATAGTCATGCGAACGCTCGCAGATGCGCTGACTTCACAGTCTGATTAGCTGCGGTCGGGGGCATGTACAACCGTCTTTCCCTCATATACCGCAACAAAAAAGTTGGACACAAGCACCCTGAACTCACTCCACAGACCTAGGAAAGCAGCTGACGCCACAAATTCGCGTAAGCTCCAACATATGCAGTAGCCCTCCTCCAAAGGCCTGTCTCGACGCTGGGCCTCTCGCGAGTGTCTACACGCGCGCACTAGGGCTGTCTGCCATTCGCCCACTCGGCTCTCCAACTGACCAATCAGACTCAAGGCCGTGTCCTGGCTTAAGACGCTTTGACGCATTCCCTCACGCACATTTGGGATGTCGCTCACCTGGCGCCGGACGTGCATTCGCCCGGCTGCCAACTCTCCCTCCTACTCCATCTCCCGCTGTTCTGCGCAGAAAATATTACCTTCCCCACTGGCGTCCACCTCTTTCCATTCGGCACCGGGCCTGAAGGTCGTGGTAGTCAGGGTCTCACGCACGGCATAGGCTGCTGCGATACATTTCTTAAGACTGTCAGTACACCTTAACTCGCCAGCGGCCGTTGCCATCCGAACTGGCAGCCTAGGGCTCTGTGTAGAATACACCTGAAATTCCAGTCTCTTCTGTCTGTTCCGGCTAATCCGTACTTGTCCTTATGATGGTGGCGCTAACAGTACACCTAACATACCGGCTACAGGCGCGAACGTGTCTGACAAGGACGAACTGGGAGTGATGAGTGAGGTCCTAGTAGAATAATTAGGACGGATTGCTTTTACGACGATGTTCCGGGGCGTCAGTGCTTTGGTTATTAGCTTTTACGTTGTATTGAATGCAAAGTCATTTAGAGAGTCAATTCGGACCTCGAATGTGTGTCAGGATTGTGAATGTGTCTACGGGATCTATATGTGTTGGTTCGCGGTACTTCGCTCCTGTGGACTTGCCGCACCTTGCTTTTTTGTATTTCCATGACTTGAAATACCGGTAAGATGTGGCTTGGTGGCCCCACCCGATGGACACAATACTGTTGGGGTTAAGGATTAGGGGTTAGAGTTGGGGGTTAAGTTTGGGGATTAGAGGTTAGGGTTAGGGGTTAGCACAATTATTTCTCAACCATTCAAAGTACAACCGTGCATTCGCAATAGCTTTTCTTTTACATACAACTACTTGGCTTCGTCGCTTGTGCGTTCCCCGGTCCCACCTGAGAAAAACCCCTATCACCACCGGCCCCGCATAAGAGGTGACTGGGGTTCGTTTACTTCAGGTGGGGCTACATAACCATATCCGACCGAAATATCATTGAAACAGTTCTTACGGTAGATCACTAGGCCAGCTAATTTTCTGAAGACCTACAGGTCTTGTGACTGCCTCTGAAACATCGGAATTAAATGGCTAAAAGTTCTCCCATAGCGATATTTATTTTTTTGGTTATATCTCTAAAGGGACCTACTTTCATTGTTGCTTATCAATAACTCCTATGCTGTGGACGCTACGCCGGATTTGGATCCACTATGACGCTGAACAAACGTTGATTGCACCCATAAACTCCGATATCGTGCTGCCTGGGACCTGTTCCTGTCAATTCAACTTTTGTACCTGCATGCGATACCACCGAAGGAAATTGTGAAGTTCCATTGCTTGATAAATACAAACTGTCTAGATCCCCGAATCGGGAATAACCGCTGTTATGACGAAAACCCATTGCATACACATTTTGTTGTTCATTATTATGCCAAGGTGATTCCATAGGAAGAATTATAGTCTGTTTAACGCCTGTTCAGTTTTAAAGATCCAGGCAACAATTTCGACGTCGATTTACTTGCTTTGCATGATGATTATTCTCAGCGGCAGAGTAGATCGCCGGCAGAGAGACATTTGACAATGACAACGGACTGTATATCGGTGTATTCCGCACCTGGCGCCGTTAGGGTAGTGACTGGTACCTTTTCCATGCTTTGGATCAGTTTGAAGTTGGTACGTCGGCGCGCGAGGAAATCCAAGCCGCTCTGGATGTCTACTTCAGTTGTGATATTCAGTAAACATTCGTGAGAGGGTGGCGCATACTGAACCCAGAGGCGTTCATTACGGCCGGCATTTCTCAGATGTTGAGCAGCTCGCATCGATCCGATTGTTTGTGCATCCCCTAATGACAACTGTTCACGCACGCCGACGACGGTTGGAATAGGCACCCAACACTAAAGCAACCGAGGTTGATGGAGTTTCCGTCATGTGTCGCACGGTCGTATGTCAGTTAAAGCTTGCTTGTGATTTGCAACAGGCCGTTCCCGTTAACGGAGCTGAAGACTCTTGTTGCATTAATGAAGGTCCTGTAAGGGTAGGCCTACATTTCCTGACACTTTTCTTAAGGATATGGGGTCGCGAAGAGCTTCCTCAGTCTACAGTGAAGTTTCGGAACTGGTTATTCCTCCCAGTCCCGGTTCCGTGTGACCAACTCAGTCATAAGGGTCCTAGGTAAAAAAAGATTGTGTCTGCCATTGGCACAGAGACAGGGAAGGAATGCAGAGCTTGTACCTCATATGATCACCACCTGTCACTGCGGGAGCCTGGATGAATTCCTTTGCAATGTGGAGTACGAAGGCCAATAACTGTTTCCATATGGACGTGATGGCACTTCCCAGATGATTTCGTTCCTGACAGTAAGGTCAACTCAAGAATCTAGTAATCGCTCCTTGAGATATCTACACCCGAAGGAACCGCATCTCAATGCAATCACCTTTCTCCGAGAAGCAGTCTCGATGTGGGTATCGATGACCAACTGTTATGAAGCAAGTCCTCAAGTGACAGGGCGTATCCTCCTCTCTTGACGGTTTCCAAATAGCTTTTTTTAAATTTGACTCAATTTGCCAGATTGCTGTGTCGATCAGGGTAGGTCTGGCGCCAAATGTGTGGTATCGGATGGTAGTTGTCTGCGTGACACTGCTGTCGCGTTTACTTCTTTCAACTGCCACGGCGCAAAATGGGTGGAGAGAGAGAGTGAGAGAGAGGGAGAGAGCGAGGAAGATAGACGCGAGTCAGCTGCACCGACATTTGATGCTCGGCTAACACAAAAGAACTGGAGGTGAGGCGGATATGTGGCGCAATGTAGATCACTGACCTGCTTCACACATCTGTGTTGTGCTTGAGGCCTGAGGTTTGAAGCGCAACTGACAGTTTTTCAGTACATACAGGTATGCGGAAGGGTGAAGAGAATGGTAATCCAAGCATAATATGCGTCTGAGCTGCATCCTTGTCAGTAATTATGCCAGATACTCTCTTGATAGGGTAGCTAAATCAGACATGAGGGACCACACGCGTTGTTCGCCGGTCCCTGCCATAGGTAGCACACATGGCAATTACTCCCTCCCCCCCCAAGTGGACTAGACAAATGCTGTCTGCGGTGAGACAAAGGGGAGAGAGTAGGGTGTTCCTGACACCACACGTGGCGAATGGACAGTATGACACAAGGCCAAAGGTATTACAGAGAGCCAGTAACATGGACCACCCCTGATGGTCCTGGAACAGAGGAATTGGTCCATCTCTCGCGGATACTCTTCATCGTCCTAGGCTTCTTTGGCCAGTCCCAGGTCAGGTGTTGACGCAATAACAGATGTAGCGGCAGATGAAGATAACTACTGGCATGGTACTCCGGTGCCCACCTTTGGGACAGCAGAGAAGTTACCAGTTTATGTAAGAATTGCCGCTTGTGTTTCTATCTCGAGAGACGTAATTAGAAAAGGTGGTCGGATCCAATTTATTAGCCGTACCTGCAGTTGGCAAGGCCCAGCCCAACTCCAACTCCTAACCGCAAATCGTAACTCTAACTCCTAACCCTAACCACAACGGCTCACCCCTAACTCCTAAGGCCAACGCCTAACATTAGCCAATAACCCCAACCCTTAATCCCAAACTCCAACCCCTAACCTCAACCCCTAACCCTAACTCCTAATCCTAGCCCGCTACAGGTACGGCTACGAAGTAAGATCTTGCCGAAAACGCCTTTGAGACATTCATGTCCCCATTCGATTGGAGGAGCTTGTCGTGGCTGCCTATTCAAGTACGCAGTGGACAGATATGACACGCCATAATCTGGTTTTGAATGGAGAAACTATTTCCGCGCTTGGTGCTGAGGTTCTGAGGTGGGATGAGGTCCAAGGCCGACAGGCCGCAGCAATGATGGCAATACTCTGACAGCAGGAATTTGATACGTTGTGGGGCTGTAAATAGCCTACTTTAGTTAAAAAAGACTTGGATGTAGGCCCAACATGACAGGGATTGTCTTTGAATTTAAAAAGCAGGTTTTATTGTCTTATAAATGGAAGAAGGTGCATAGGAGGAAGAGAAGGTGAAGGGAAGGGCAGGCGAAGGATGAAGACCATGCCGAAGTTTATAAATCAGGTAATGTTACTGTGTTCATGAAGGAGGGCTACGATTACACACCGTTTTGAAACCAGTCCTTCTGTATGTGTGTGCGTCGAAAATCAATGCGTAAATTCCCACTACTTAAGTACACATTTTATTGCCTAGTGCGGTCTCTGCTTATTAAAAAGCATGCATACTTGCGTGACTGAAACATCCTGAGCTTATGTTTCATGGCGGTCAATACTGCGACCCCAGCTAATCGACCTTTTCTAATCGAAACGCGTTTATTTTATTATTTAATAAAATAGCCCAGATGCAGTGTTTCAACGTGTCATATAACTTACCCGTCCAAAGTTAAAATTAACGTAAGTGATTTTTTTCAATTTCATGGGAACAAGACTGTTAAAACTAATTAGAAAACGAAAACACTTCGATGAAATGAGTAGCAGAGGCTGCCTTGTAGAATATTTGCGCTAGACTTCCGTCTTGCTACAAGTTAAGTTTGAGTACATGCACGCTCAGAAGAACCCATTTAGTAGATTTTTATATGGATAATTAAGGGAAAAATTCAAATTCTCGAAATCATACCTTCCGAGGAAGAATATTTGAAAAATTGTTTTCTCACGCTAACTTTTGGGAGGTTCACCGATAAGCTACGGTCGTACGTTTTCTGAACACATTTCTCCTTTAATATGTATGTGTAGTATACCAAACGATGAGCTGGGGTAAACATCCGAAACGTTCTTATACTGAATCCGTGCAACTTTTAGAAGTAAACTAGTGTGAGAGTTTTGTTCACGAAAAGTTGTCTAATAGCGGGTTAGGCTCGAAGCCATTAAATGGTATAATATTGTTTGCCTGTGTCGGATGGTCCTTTTCCCACAAAGTTGGTAGTAAAATTGTTAAAGTACAAAGTATAGCTCAGTGTTTTCATAGACAGTAACACGATCACTCTTTTCTGCGGTATTTCCAGCCGAAAATAATTTCTAATCTTTGAAAGGATCTCTCAAAAGTTAGAATCCCTAGAGTCCTTTCTCTGGATACGTGTGTATTTGGCTGCTCATCTAAAGCAAGCTAAACTGCTGAGGCACAAGTTGTCCGTCTGAACGGTTGTTTCTTAAGAAATTACATTTTTCTTTTCTGGTGATATCTGATGGACATTTTTGGCTCGGCACAGGAATATGAACGGCCGAATTAGAAGTGACTTAGTGTACAATTAGGGACAACGGAACGAGTATTACGGGGAGGCTCGTATTTGCGTGTCGACCAAATTTTTCGACATGTTCACAGTGTCCCACAGGCGTCTTATAATTTAAAAAACCAGCCGTTGTTAAGGAAACTTAAATTTCAAAAATTCTGGGTAACGCACCACGTCTAAAAATACGCTTAAGGCGAAATTAACTGGAGGCTGACGTTTATTGGTCGAGACCGACTTAAAATGTAGGATTGTATCATCCCCATATATTTCGATCCAGGTGTTTGGGCAGAGACTACTAAGTACCGGCAGATACTTTTCGATACATCCCAAAATGGAAAAAAGTCACCCACGTGGAGTCAGACGTAGCGTGCACAACGAAAAGTGTCCTATTTTAAGCGGATATCTTTGTGACTGTTACAACCCATCAAAATGGGCGTAGCCCATTGACCCCAGGCAACACTTTGTCCCCCGTTAGTGCGACCTAAGGAAACGCTGCCACTGACCGAAAACTCGGCAGTTGACTACAAAATAAGTTGCGGCAGCGAGGACTACAAATACGTTTGGAAAGCCGACAAAAATTGCAGACCCCTCCATGCGAGCGCCAACCGGTAACTCTGAGGTTGCTGAACTCGAACCCTCGGCCTGCAACGCATATTGGAGAAACAGGCCATACTTTTAAAGTTCGACGCCAAGGTTATTCAAGGGATGAACAACGAACACTTAAGGCGTGATATTCAGATGCCAACTCCATCAATCGTCATCTTGACCTTCTTGCAGCTTGTAAAGTGCTGTGTCACTGTGTACACCAACGCCGGATCAAGAGGACCACAGCAAGTATCAAGCAGACACGGCCGAGCAACGAACGCAGTTTAAAGGGGACCCAAAAGAGTCACCACATCAAACAACTGTCGGAGAGACTTAACCGCCAAACATCCAGCGAGAGGTCGAGGCGGCGAACGAGGTAAAAATCGACCAGCCCGAAGGCGGACCTGTGCTACACGTCAGATAAATTTCTTCACTTTAACTGAACTGTGAAAAACTTGGCGCCTCAGTGGAATTCGGACCCACGACAACAAGGAGAGGCTTTAGTACAGCCAACGCCAACCTACGACGCCCAACCGGACGAAGCGATTTTGATCTCATTTGGGTCAAGTTACCCGCCCAACCTACTGCAACGTCTGGAATCCACTAAATCTAATGCAGTAAACCGACTGGCCAAGCAGGATTTCCTTAGTAATCCACTTAGAATCCGCCAGATGACTACCAGGTTCACTGTGAAAAACTTGGCGCCTCGGTGGAATTCGAACCCACGAAAACAAGGTGAGGCTTTATTAAAGCCAACGCTCTAGCCATCTTATCTACGAGGCCCCACCGGACGAAGCAAGTCTACTCGCATTTGGGTCAGGTTACGCGCCCAACCTACTGCAACGTCTGGAATCCACCAAATCTGACACTCTCATCCTGACTCTGTCTTGCCATCGGGCCTAAGTGACTAACAGAGGGAAGGGTGTTGCAGGCGCTGCGCAAGTCTGCTATCAGTATAAACTAATTAACAGGCAATTCAGCGTTCTGCGCCTACCACACTGTGGGGCACACAGTCGTTCGCGGCATTCAAGCTGTCACAAGGACCGCCCTAGATCAATTGGCACGACGATACACGCCTACCAGGATTGCATGCGGTGTGCTGTGATCGGCAGGTCCGCGAATACGCAAGCTTCACTGCCATCTTTATGAACAATTTTGACAAACCAACTAAAAGAACGCCGTAAGCTTTTAGGACTGGGACGACTCGACTACGCTGTCAACCTTATACCTCTGTTCCCTTTAAATGATCGGCCTTACCCATATAGGCTGCGGTCACAGGGGACAGGATTTGGGATGCAGGTGATTGATTCGACCCGAGTCATCAGAACCCTTTTTTCCATTTTTAACTAAGTCGATTGAGTCCAGATGACCAATTGTGCTCGAGCTATAGGCCTGACTTCTCAAGCTTTTGCATTTCCTAATTTGAACTGAAACGCGGGGCCGATCAATATTACTTTATGCAAATACCACTGAACAGGTAGCTCATATGCAGTCTGTCTTATGCTTCCATGACGACAGCAAGTCAGACGTATCTTAGTTCCTCGGTCCAACAGACAGTCTTCGCCTGATACATCTATGATTTTCATCTATTCTGTGGAATCGGAACCGACCCCATTTCCGTGAACTAAACCAAAGACCTGCATTAGGTTAGATACCAAGGCGACATGAATAAAGAATCTTGTCCAAAGATCTGTGAGGACTTTATTCAATGATAGGGGCATTAATTGAAGGTTCATTGTTTGCACTATATAACTGGATGCCGAACGATTGGCCCGACCTCTGTTTCAGTGTTCCAGTCTATCTGACGTCCTGCCACAATGGAACGGACCGAATCTACAAGTCATATTACCGCATGACATCCGCCCGCAAACTGCTAAGACTAAAGCGAGGGAGGAGGGTGCGCAGTCGGGCAGAACAAAACAGGAGGATTTTTGGTTACCCGAGGAATGACAATTACTATATGGTAGGGTGGTTTACTGGTATCTAAAAACTGTCTAACTACACCAGTACGTATTCGTACAACTTCCTCTTCTTATGAGATGACAGGAAGACTGTGGCAACGTGTGCAGAATCAATCTCAGCATCGTCAGCTGCAACGTATCAACTGCTGGGCCAACTCTATCATCTGCTTTCCGTTCACGTATGCACATGACTGATTTCTGACTGGTCGAGGTAACAATCGACACCCAGAAAAATCCGCCTAACCAAAGCAGCCTGTCTTACGTGACAGGTGGTAATAGGGTTTTGTGGGTGGTGACTGGTCGGGATGTGCGATACTCGCCGACAGAAAGCCTTATTTGAACAGGTGAATTATCGAAGTTGGCCCGCTCTCCGTTCCGTTATTACAAAATGGGTCGCCAAAGGCAGTATAGTGGTAACGGACGAGTGGAAGGCGTATAAACGTCTTCCCTCAGAAGGTTATCTACATTTCTCTGTTAACCACTCAAAGAACTTCAAGGACCCTACCACCGGACGGCACACCAATACCATTGAGGCATACTGAAGTAGACTGAAAAGGAAACTCCACGAGGGAGGTCCTGTATGTGGTCGAGTTGTGTAGGCTCACATTGACGAAATACAGTATCGTCTTTGGTTAAGTCCCATGTTGTGCAGACTTATCCTATGTAAAAGCGATTTTCCGTTGTAATAAACTGTCATAAAGCGGATGTATGCCGTACATTCAGGTGTACGTGTGTAACGATGGGGAAGGTTGGGTAACAGCGACCATCGTCCATGTAACCTCCTGCGATGTTCGTTTGGCCAGCCCATGTTAGGCCGTTGCGGAAAGTCCAAGCAGTGCGTGAAAGTAGGCCTGCAACTGCTGATATAGCCTGAAGGCGTTTGAGTCCACTGGTAAAGGTATTATTTCTAGGTAACGGATTTTTTGGGTGCCATCTCCCGATTGCTACCCTGGTCGAGATGCGCGGACTGCCTTGCCTGCATGAATCCCGCTCCTAATTGAAAACAGCACACCCAAGACTCCAGAGCATCGAAAAAAGCAATATACACACGTGGCCAAAAGGAGTATAAATCTCAAATAAT
Organism: Spirometra erinaceieuropaei; assembly: GCA_902702965.1. Taxonomy (NCBI): domain Eukaryota; kingdom Metazoa; phylum Platyhelminthes; class Cestoda; order Diphyllobothriidea; family Diphyllobothriidae; genus Spirometra; species Spirometra erinaceieuropaei. Next base: position 156,852 of record CACRXP010000149.1, read on the forward strand.
GGTAGTGAATAGCAAAGAGTACACTAAAATACGAAAAGCACCACACACACACTGAGCGAAGCATGTCGCAGGTTTGCTGATGGCTCAAAAGAATCTAGGGCGAATTGCGCCCTTAGATGTGAAGGGAAGGTAGTATCTGCGATGCTGCTCCGATATGCCAGGGAGGATGGAATCACAGGGGGTGTGGGGTTAAAAGGAAGGATGGGGGCAGGTGCTGGTGAGATGTTGCTGTACTTTTTGATTCTCAAATCTTTCCGCTTCACTCATAGGCACTGGCAGGCCTTAACAGGCCTTGGCGCGCTTTTTCTGAACGGCCTCGAGGACCTTGCCTGCAGCATCGGGGATACGGGTGCCGGGACCGAAGACCAGGGATGCGCCGCTCTGATACAGGAAGTCGTAATCCTGCGGCGGAATCACACCGCCCACGAAGACGAGGATGTCACTGGAGGAGAGAGGGAAATTTCAGAAAGTGGCCAATCAGAACACACCAGGATCGAAACACTTTAGCCTAACCAGGCGGCCGCCTCAATTATCAGAGGAGAATATTGCGACTTCGTATCGAGTTGAAAACACAAGAGTTAATAAGGCACACGACAGAATGCGGGTAGTGAGTGAACAAAAAGACGTATACGCAGTTGAATAAAGTTAAACTCCGATGGATGCTGTAGGTGGGTGGCTTTGTCGCGTTGTTTTAGTCGCCATTGTCGTATATTCGCATATGACCAAATAGGAAGGCGCAAAGAGGCACTCGACCAAATGTATAAGCATATCGATAATCCACAAGACAGGGGTTTTCACTCATACGACAATCACGCGATGCTAAAAATATCCTGTGAGTATGCGCGTCTCCGCTTATTTCAGCTCCTCGCTAAGCTGTGTGTGCGGAAAACGGAGGTGGTTTCGTGCCATGCCAATCAGTCAACAAAAAACCCACATTTAAACTACCGAGATATGCCAACAGTCGTGGCTTGTAAGTTTCCAGCTGTCGGGATAACTTGGGTCCACTACGGCCTGGGAGAGAGGTTGCATTGGCTCCTTCTAGAGGTGGCTTTTATGGCACTCTCAGGCAAGGCAGCCCATGGACCTAGGGGGGCAATAGTGGTCCTCGAGCTAACACGGTAGAACAACATCAATCCAATCAAACATTTAATATACCCCTTAGGATTGGCCGACATTAAGTTTCGAAAAAGAAACTGCTGTCGATAGACCAGGGTGGCAGAAAGCGCTGCCATTGGGAGTCCAGTGTGGACGTGAAGACTGCAAAGATTACCCAGCGAGCTATCGCGACCATCACACTTCCACTGCTGTGAGACGCTGGAATGACCCCATTCCTTCCTCCATCTCCTACACCAGCGACAAGTTCCAGTCAAGGCAGTTGAAGGTAAGATTGAGCGCGGTGGTTGAGAGGGCGTAAGGCCCCCATACAGTGTGCGGGACATGCTAACCAACACCTTTAACAAAGACGGCTCTCTGCATACCCCTGTTTACCATGTTCGTCTCAGGTTACTCCTGGTAGGCGAAAGCTCGCAACGGCAGTCATTTTCAGGTGGCTGGGAGATGACCGCTCTGTGCGACGGGGTCACCAGTCAGGCTGACTTGGCAGGACCTTCTCGTTGAATGCTTAGGGGGAAAAACGTAAGCCAGGAAATCGACTTTTTGTTTTACTGTTTAATTACTACTCTCTTTTCCGATGTCGTGCAATAGCGTAGGGTAAGACTTTTGGCATAAATTCGTGCAATTTTAGTGTTTTATTTCATTTCATCAGCTTACTGTCTAGCGTGCTGCCCCACCCATAAAGCTCCCTTTACCATAAATCCCGTCTACTGAGAGTTAAGTGGGGTCCCTGTCTATACCGCTCCGGGAAGGGGAGATTGCGGTAGATACTGCGCAAGTCTGTTTCACCATAAACCAATTGATGTATCAAGTCACCGTCCTGTGCCGATTACTCTCTAGCGTACACAGCGGATGTCATCGTTAGCGATGATCGAATTGCCGGGATAAAGGGTTAGGCCTCATTACAGTTGGCTGGTATTAGAGTAGGAGCAGATTTCCCGGTTGGGCGCAATAAACGACCCTATAAATTGTAAACGGAAATTTGTAGATATGGACCACTAAACGACCGCATGGAGACAGGCTGGTAATTAGATATGGACAAACGCTAAAATATATCAGGTTGCACTGTTTCGAATACGATCAATAATGTGACTAGGAAAAAGTCAAAATACTTAAAAAGACCCACAAAAAGCGGGAAAGTCAGTTTCAAAAAACCTGGAATCCGGTAGAAATAAGACGTGGTGCTCACCTACGACCATGTTCCTTCAGGGCCTTGACTAATGCTGGGACGAGAGTTTTGTGGCCGGCAGCCAGGGAGCTTATACCAACAGCGTGGACATCAGCATCCACGGCCTGCTGAGCGGCTTCTTCAGGAGTCTATAGGGAGCGAACGAAGACGGATGAAAGGTATATGAACAAAATTTGTCGTTACAAGAATTTTTTACGCGGACGGGACCTCTCTTGATAAGGTCGGGCTCGCTGAAAGTCGAGCATGATGAACATGAATGGGATGGTGGGAAAATCCTGTGAATTTGTAGCTCTAGAGTTGTAGGAGCAGCAACTGGCAGCATCCCAAGGAATAACTGAGTCCCCTTCAGACGGAAACAGTTTAAGAAATCTCAGGTCGCCAACGACTTCCGCCCGCAAGGAGGTTGGCCTGCGGCGGATCCTTCGGCACAGAGTTGATAGCGATGGTAGAGCCTCAGCCTGCCTTGAAGAACTTAATAAGCTATCAGCAAATTATTCCGGATCAGGCGACGATGTAGGTGATTTTTGTACTTTAAGGCTGGAGATTTTGACTCGTGGACGCTCCAGGCAAAGGGCGTGACTACTAACAAGCAAACATGGTCGCTATCGAGAAAGCAGTGAGTGAAGAGCCGGAAATAATGCACCGCCAGCTGCAGCAATTACCTGGTTTTAATTACTCGACCATCGGAAAAAATCCTCATCGCCATCTTGGTCTTAGCAGTAAGTCTGCTCAGCAAATGCCCGTGACCTGTCCGCCCATGGGAAACGACGCCATCACGATTCCTCCCGGCTTTGGGTGAGGACAAATCCAGCGAGTTATCCTCCCTTGCCACTGACAATGATGCATTAGCATGAACTGGTGAAAAGTTGGAGGACAGTTTGCAGCAATTCGCACGTAAAAAATTGACCCCATGAGTGGCGGTCGCAACTTTTTTCTCTCGAAATTATATCACAAGAACTGCGAAACTAGAAGGTCAGGCTCTGACCTCAGTCTGGTAAACTGGGGATGAGAGTGTAAACAATTTCTTATGGTGTTGCTAGAGATTGCTGCAGGAGGAGATCGCGTGGTCGATTATCGAACCAGGGGAATATTAGTCGTTTCTGAAGTCAATTTCGTCGAACAAGCCCAAAAATAAAAAGAAGCTCAGCGGAAAATTAATTCCGACGAGATAATTGACCCCAGAAGCTCTGCACGCTGAGCTCGTGAAGTTCGAAGCACGTTTTAATCTCTCGGTTCACACTCTCAAAATGTCCGCTGGTGGTGGCAGAAAATACGCTCAATTTGAATAGAAAGTTAGAAGTTCAAATTTGCTCGATTGCTTGGTATTGGAAGACAAACAACTCCCATAGAAATCTGTACACTTGCTGTCTTGACGAGCCAATCAGTAATTACCCTGGTGACGGGCGGGGACTAAAATATAGTAAAATACTTCCAATGACACCAAAATATTGAGATATGTCACCAGAAAAGATAACAGAGGCTGGAGCGGTCATTCCTGGCTTTGTATTTGAGCGTGTGGGCGTCGGCAGCGTCCGATGCCCGAGTTGAATGATGGCGGCAAATAAATCAAAAATGACCCCTCTCCAGCCCGCTCTTGTTGGTGATCCTCCGCAATTATCAATTGTTCTTAAATCTGTTACAGCTTGTAAGGGTTCTGAGCCGAAGACTCAAGGTGAAATGAAATGCATATATCCCTTCTGGCAGTTGCGCCAAATGGGCGAACACCGATTATGCGCAATGACGACGAAGTCATATTTTTGGACCTAAGGTGTGTTTCACCTACTGAAGTCTCCCTAAGGTGACAGATTTCTACAGCATTCCTGCCTTTACTTCCATTTCGCCTCGTTAAGCTCCTTCTTTTTCTCCCGGTCGTCATATCGTAGTCTTCGCCACCGTAAGGCATTAGGACGTAAGCAGTAAGGAAGTGATGTAGGATGATACAAGTCGAGGAGTACCTGTTGAAGTTATTTTAATGAGTTCCACTCGGGCAACTGGTTGAGCAAACCTGACAAAACTCTACCCGAGGACGCTGCGGTCATTTCGCTCGAACCGTAAAAAATAGGGTGCCTGCATTTGTCTTTGATGATGGGTTCGAGCAGGAATCCGAAACGTCAGGCTAATAAAGCTCTTGTTCAGAAGACGAAGATGCGATCACTGGAACAAGAAATTTATTGGCCTGACGTTTCGGATTCTCACTCGAATCCATCATCAGAGACATTCGCAGATAAAGCTCTTCTCCCAGCAATCGCATCTCCTTCTGCAAAGTGCCTGTTACCCTGAATAGCACAGGACATGTGCAGAAACGACCGAGAGTTTGGAATTGTAGTTGCTCAATATTAAGGGAGGTTCACTGTCAGGACTAACGGTATTCCCACTGTCAACAAAAGGAAACGGCAGAAATTCGAGTCAAACAGAAGCCATAGAAGAACATGTAAGTATGACAACAATGAGTAAGGACAAATAGATTGTTAGGAAGGCTTACAGCAAACAGGGGTCCAACGTCAACGTCGTAGCCAAGATCGGAGAAACCGGAGGCAACGACTTTGGCTCCACGATCGTGCCCATCCTGACCCACCTTAGCCACAAGTATACGAGGTCGACGACCCTCGGCAGCGGCGAAGGCCTAGAGGCGTGAAGTGTCAGGCCGATTTAGAAGATAAGCATAAAGGGCGTTAGGTAAGAAAAAAATCAAAAAGCTAATATCTACCTCGATCTTTTCCGAAAGTTTTTTGAGTTCATCGCCAGAACGATAGCCTGACTTGTAGGCCCCCGAGACGAGACGGTCATTCGCCTTGTGGCGACCAAATACAGCTGACATGGCGTCAGTAATCTCACCCACAGTGCAGCGGGCTCGGGCGGCGTCAATGCTCAGCTTCAGCAGGTTGAGGCTCCTGTCATCACTGGCGCAGGCTGCAGTGATGGCCTCCAGAGCAGCCTTGGCCTGAAATGAGACGGTGGTAAATGGTTGATGCATAAATTCACAGCATAGGTATCCGGAGTGTCAATCGCATTGCCCCCATGGACTGTTTCGAATAGAGAAACCCCATTAATGTGCAACTGTGACTGCTAATGAAGACTGTTCCCCAGTCCCTCCGATAAGTTCGTATTTCTATGGGAGTGATTATTTGAGAGAACGGCGAATCCACAACTTAATGGTGCAACGTTTTACTTGAAGCGCAATGATCAAACAGTGTTGTTTCGAACCACAACTTATCCAGACCTGGAGTTTAGGTATGACTGGTTCATATATATGTATTTGAAATAGGTAAGATTCTTTGAGAACGGAAGTAACTTTATTGCGTACTTCTTCGAGACTGGCTTCCCAGCTCGATATTGACATTCCCACTTAGATGCCACGTACAAATTTCTCAAGGAAAGATGGAAGCGAGCGCAGCCATTGCCGAGGGGATGACAAAATACGATCGACTAGCGTTTCCGCGGGCTTCGGGCAACCACAGAAACACTTGCTCGACACGGTTAAACAGATAACTGTTTTTGTACATAACCCAGAAGTCTGAAGATGAGCGGGGGAACCATTCTCAAAAATTTACACAATAGAGGTTATTTTGTCCCCAAAGAATCTGGCCCATTTCAAATTACATTTCTTGGGAGGCCCGCTTTCCTATCTCCGATGATGCGCCCAAGTATAAGTGTGAAACGTCAGATGAATAAACCATCCTCCCCAGAGATCTCTTCACCTTCTTCCATCCCAACACCTGGGGTCCGCATTTTCGCCTATATCCATATATACGAGCATGGGATGCCTAACCACAACCACGACTTATTGACAGGAATTTAAGGGCAGTATCGATTTTTAGGCACTTTTAAAATTTTGACTGTCTTGCACATTTGCCGTACGTCTGGGGAACTAGTGTAGAAAATTCACGAAATAAAGTTTGTTACATTTTCCAAACGACATATTACATTCAAATTAAGCATCTTGGGATGCCCATCTTTCAATACATAAATATAACGAAAAGGCGATCTCACAAACTATGCTCGGGCTGTCCTGACGTTTTAAATGCAGACAAGCTTTCAGTATCAGGGGGCGGCTACTGAATTACGCCCTATGGTGTTTGAAGGGTGAGAATCGCACTGGTGGCCCATAATTTGCAGACTAAGGTCTAAAGGCTCTAAGACCGGACAGGATGACGGGTCGACATCTACCTTCACGATTTCTGCCATGCCAGCCCGACGGGGGAGAACTTTTAAATGCTGGTGATCGCTGTCCGCACCTGTATCGTTCTTCGATGCAACTTCGGTTTTCTTCTCCCCTCTAGAACACCAACACCCTTGTCTATACAGGCATACATCTGTGCCTACGTATACATGTGTGGTTTTATTCAGGTAGGTGCCAGAAGTCAAAATGATCCCAGCATCAGAAAAGAAGGTGCTTGGTAAAAAACTGAGCCGTGGCCTCACTTTAGGGCAGTCATAAAATGTTAAAAGTAAGATAGTAAACGAAGCGAATCAGACGAGCTGTAGATTAGGAGGCCTTTAAGGCACTTCGGTTTGATCTTGATCATGAACACGTTGAGCGTCGGACAAGGGAATCAGGTTTGCGATAGAGCTGATGAGATTATATTCACAACCCCTTTGTCAACCAGGAGTGAATTGATTAGGTTGCACGAGATGGAGCAGCTGACCAGCGCGTTAGACACAAAAACATCGCCAGAGTAAACTTACCTTCTTCGGGTCACGTGAGCTGCGAAGCGCTTTGAGTTTGGCAATCTGAGATTCACGGACCTTCGTGTTATCGACAACCAAAACGTCCACTCTTTCCTCCTTCTCCAGGCGGTACTTGTTCACTCCGACGATGACCTCTGAGAGCGCCGAGGTGAAGATAACAGAAGATGTTAAGCGAGAGGAGGTTACCGAAACAATATTTAAATTATTCATATAAGGAGGGTACCAGATGTGTTTATTCAAGCTTATATAAAGTATAGACATACCATCACCGGAGTCAATAGCTGCCTGCCGCTTGGCGGAGCATTCTTCAATGCGAAGTTTCGGAATGCCAGCTTCGAGAGCCTTGGTCATGCCGCCCATTGCCTCGACCTATTTTCAATTGAGAAAGACAGTGAGGTAATGGATGAAGATCCCCGAGAAGGTCAGCGTTCGGGTGCTACCGTACACTTAACAAAAATTAAAAATGGACGGAAAGTAACGCAACGTGCTATGGGTCATGCTTAGGTGGACGCAAATTAATCATCCAAGTGTCGAGCATGCACCGAGGATTTGGGACATCCTTCCGCCTACAGACTAACACAGTCTCCTAAAAATTGCAGCGGCAGACCTCTGGAGTCCTTGAGATTAAAGGTCTGCCCAGAATGTCACCTGGATGCCACCCTCAACTGCGATCAACTTCACCGACACTTTTCGAACTTCCCAGGACGTTGTCTTTAACAACGTCCCCGCATCATTTCCACCCGTTATGCTTTATTCGGCAAGACTAGAGACCGGGCCACTTTGTGTCTGTCTTTCTCCCGTTTGTGTCCTCTTTGACCACGTTGGCTCAGAAATCTCCTTCAGTGCAATCTCTCCCCTACCTGTCACTGTGTGCGTACGCATTCTCTCCACCGTCACCGCTGTCGACGCCCACCACACCCTCTATAATCACTGCCACATCCCCGCGACAACAACGACTGCCAAAAGTCCTACCTCCACCATCGATGTGAACACACCTGGTGCCATGTCATGCGTCACCACCGTTCCTACGGCCAGCAATGCAAACTCCATCCCCATCTGCTTCCATTACGACCACACCCACAACACACTACGCATCGACCTGGTCGGTTACTCGTAAGTCCATCATGCTGAAACTTGTAAACCGCTTACAGGAGCACTAACATACACCCGTCGCACCCACCTCAAATGTCGACATTGCACACTCTCATTCAGGCTTACACGGCCATATGTGACTCTAGGAGAATCGGCAGCGCAAAACCGCAGTTAGAACCTCATGGACAATCATCTCTCCACTTGTTTATACATGGCACACAAGCCCGCCGGATATCATTCCTCACAAACACATGATTAACACCCCTTATTTAAGTGAGAAGCGTGCATTTTGGCACACCTGATGCCTGACCAGGCCATGCAGGGCGCGTCAGCCACTGCATCCAAATCCATCGTCAGCTGATTGATAGGCTCAGACAGTCGACTGGCGGATAGGAGAGGGAGAGTGCGGCCAACCCTAGAAACTGCATATCCATCTAAGTGCATTCGTCCCTGCAATAGAGTTAAGGGGCTTGAATCTATCATGACGTACTAAAAGTCATGGCTTAGAAGGTTGCAATCAACCTCGCGTGTGAAGCGGTCGACTGGTGAGTTGAGAGTCAGGCCACAATGGCTCCTTGCCAAGTGGTCTCTATGGCAATCTCAAGTATATGAAGTCCGACTCACCCATCATTTTGGATGAAAACCTAGTGTGCGTGTGTGTGTGTGCGTGCGAAGTCAGGTCTTTCATGGCACGCGCAGATGGGCTATTACTCCCAATCTCTGCATCAGATGGTTGATCGGTTCGCAGAGTGCACTGGCGCATGGGGTAGGAAAAGTGAGATCGAATAAGCGCATATTCATCACTGCAAACTGTCTGAGATGCTTGAATTTATCACGGGGCACTAAAATTCGTGGCTTGGATAACCGCCAACTTATGGCGTAACATGGTCTTCTCGGAACAGATAGTTAGGCCGTAACGGCTACTTCTTAAGTTGGCCTCCATGACACTCCTACTTAGATGGAATCCGAGCCGACCATTTCTTGTTTCTGCGAAATTCTGCGTGGACCAGGTGTGTGTGTGCATGTGACAGTCGTAGACGGACTGTTAAGCTTTGCAATCAATACACCCGATCCTACCTGCGGTCTTCATGACTTAGTCTGGACACCGGGTTTAGGTGGGTAGCGCGGGAGAGTGTGGTAGATGCAACGTAGGTCTCCCATCGTTACACGCTAATTCACATACAAGTCACTGTCCCTGTATCCATCACGCTGTGGGACTGTTGATGAGAGCGCAAGCGTCAGACTAATCCAATGTTCATGTTAGCTATCAAAAAAGAAAGTTATAGTGCTCCTGTACCTGTTTTTCCAGCAACTCAGTTAAGGCGGATTAGACAAAAATAGAAATAAATTAAAGTTATTGGTGAAAGGGGTATCGGTAGGAGGAGGATGAGATAGTGAAGGAAGAGGAGAAAGAGAAGATGGCAGGAGGAATGAGTCAAAAATAAGAAATAACCCCAAATGCTTGTTTAGTATTGTGCTTACCAGTTTGTTAATAACAAAAGGTTTCGCGTGACGATAGAATTGATAAGCCATTAGACTACATGTTAACCAAATAGCAATTATTGCGACTTGTTATAACTAGAGGTGCAGAGAAAAGCCAACACTGACCTCCTCAATCTCCTTAAGAGCTGCTGCGGCCAACTGGTCGGTGAGAGACTCCATCATGTAGGAGCCAGCCCATGGATCAGCAACACGGGTAATATGAGTCTCTTCTTGAATAATAATTTGGGTGTTTCGAGCAATACGTGCAGAGAACTTCGTGGGCAGACCGAGAGCCTCGTCAAAGGAATTGGTGTGCAGTGATTGGGTGCCACCGAACACTGCTGCCATGGCCTCAATGGCTGTTCGAACGATGTTGTTGTATGGATCCTAGGAGAAAATGCAAGGCAGATCTTAATATAAGGGGAAGCAGATTAACTAACGTAATCAAGACTTTCAATTTTTTTCTGCCTTTGTCCTGAATCAAAGTGTGCTAGTGAATCGCTGCACTCTTTACAACCAGTGCGCAAAGTAGTCAGTAAGTGGACTTGAAATCAAGCTAATACCAGTGGCAAAATGAGGCACTTAATGAAATGAATCTCAGAAAATGGCAACACTGTGGCATGTAAGGCCAGCCGATGTTGTCTAGGGGTTCTGTCTGGTAATTTGACCGGAGGCGGAGTATGTCCTCCATCGGATTTCATGGTTGCCTTTTCTCTATTCTAGTTTATTTTAGCCTTGCACAAAGCAGAAGGTCTTTCGCCACCGGAAAGCTAAATATTAAAGAAAATGTCAAAAAATTAGATATAAAAGTTAGGCCAGTCTGCTGTAAAGTGAAAAGCATGCATCAAATAGGAGAGTATTATTTGAACACAATTATAAACAAAGACTTCTGATTTAACAAAGACCATTCGAGAAGCATATCCTAGTTAATAAGTCGAAAATTCATTTGCTAGCGAGTGGCATGCACCAGTTACACCTATTACTAATTTGCGGAACAGAGAGGAGTAACATACCTGTTCTGTAAGAGACCAACCGGATGTCTGGCTATGGGTACGCAGAAGTAAAGACTTTTCGCTTTTAGCATCGAACTTCTCCTTGATGAGTTTTGCCCACAGACGTCGGGCGGCTCGCATCTTGGCGATTTCCTGTGCATGAGATGTAAACACGTTGTTAGGCACACTAGGGTGCATTTTAGTTGAAACAATCATAATATACAAAATCAAATGACGACAGGGACAAACCATGTAGAAGTTCATCCCAATGCCCCAGAAGAAGGAAAGACGAGGCGCAAATTTATCAATGTTGAGACCAGCATGTTCAACGCCCAGTCTACAGTAGTCAATACCATCAGCGATAGTGTAAGCCATCTCAAGGACGTTGTTGGCGCCGGCCTCTTGCATGTGGTAGCCGGAAATAGAAATTGAGTTGAACTTGGGCATATGCTGTAAATAAATAAAGCAGAGGAAATTCCAGGCTGAATAGTATACTAACAGTTATATGTGTGGTTTCAAAATCGTTCATTTTAGAAATGTTATTTGCATCAGCTTCTCCTCAGTGTAAAATCTTTTGCTGAGGTTTTTCTCTTTAAATGGAATTAACACCTTTGCTAGATATGTTGTGATCAGTTTGTAGTTGGTCCTTCGAGACAAAATAATTTTAGAAAACCTAATAAAATGCATGTAAGTTAAGGTGTAGTGTGCATTGTGAGATGTCAAATGAAGAGATTTGTCAGGGAAATAAGAGGAATAAGTGCCTTACATAACCGGTATATATTACGAACGTGCAGTGTGCTACAAATCTTGGATGAGCCGGGGTAGAATCTGAATGCTGTAAGTGACTCTGCAGGCTCGTCATCTCACAAGGAATGACCACAAAAAACTCGACTCACGGCTGCGGTATAGGCGAAAATATCAGCGATGATACGCATTGATGGAGTAGGAGGGAAGATGTAGGTATTTCGAACCATAAATTCTTTAAGAATATCGTTTTGAATTGTACCCGCAAGTTCTTTTTGAGAAGCACCCTACCAAAGGAAAAGCGAGTGGTTAGCTCTTACGACAAAACGCTGAAAACGGAATTCAAAGCTAAGCTCGTCGATAAGGTAATAATTAGTTACAAAATAATGCTGGCAGTCGGGAGTTATCATTTGCGGCCCTAGTCGCGTCTATGAAACTTCTCTACAAATCTACCTAGAAAAAAACTGCTGATCCCCCCTGAAGTTGATCACATTTTGTTAATTTGTAAATCACGACTACATTTCGTTTGCTTTGAGGCTTTATATACGCCGAGAACCAACCTGCTCCTCGGCAGCCACGATAAACATAGCAAGAACCGGCAAGACAGCGCCGTTCATTGTCATCGAAGTGCTGATTGACTTCAGCTCGATACCCTCAAAAAGACGCTTCATGTCCTCGACCGAGTCAATCGCGACGCCGGCCATACCAACGTCACCGAAGACTCGAGGGTTGTCGGAATCATAACCTATGGACAAAAGAAGATAAAGGTCAGACACAGAATACTTTTTTCAAAGATCGTAACGATAGTGACTTGCTTTGCTGGATTCCAGAAAAACGCAAAAAACCAAAGGCTGATAGAAGGTAAATAAGAACCAGAAAAAGACCAAAGAAAGGAATGTCTCAAAACTCGGTGCATTTAACTAAATATGTGCAGTACTAAGGCGGGGAACTGCTGCAATTTGTACATTGTATAAAAGTACGCTATATGTATTGTCCTTGCCGAGGGAAATATCCTTTATCAAGTTCCAACTTGTCCATCTGGTCTGCACACTGAACAGCAGCATATCAAGACTTTTCGCAACAAAATACAAGTTTTTAAAAACAAATTCAACCTGAGAGGCAAAGAGCAGTTACCGCGGTGTGTTGCCAAATCAAACGCAACGCTCAAGCCCTGAACGCCCGCTTTGATATTGTCCTTGTAGAACTTGTTGCTCTCCTCGACTGTGGAGAAGCCAGCATACTACAGGCGTCAGAGCATAACGTTTTTTTTACCTGACGAATAGTCCAGGGCCTTTGGGTGTACATTGTTGGGTAAGGACCGCGAGTAAACGGAAATTTTCCAGGTAACTCAGCTTTATGATTGGCCGTATCAGCGGCGGTATAGACGGGTTTGTATGGAATTCCCTATAATGATATGTTAAAAAGACACTTCATTAAACCTCGTAAGTTGGGTAGATAAGTTTGTGCGGATCTTTCCCCTTCAACTGCTTCTGTGCCATTTTCTCCCATTCTGGATCAAGATCCACGTTAACAGAACTTGCATTTTTGACGAGAGGCGCCAAAAATGTAGTTGTTTTGAGTTTGTTGAGGATTGTTTGTGATTTAGAAGCGTTCAACCCCAGCATTATTTCAGAAGCTTCCGATCGAAGTAAGAGAACGTCTTTCCGCGCACGACGTTGAAAAACTGCACCCAAACCACCTTACTACGGCCAATCAAATGGGCTAAAGGTCATTACTACATTCGTTTATTTAAATAGACTGAAATTTAAAGTTTTCCGGATCGTTAACGTCATCTTCAGAAAAATCCCCAGCTACATATCGACCTTCCGCTGTAACTGTTAGACCGAAACCTATTTACCGACATAGAGTTTCTAATAAGTCGTGGCCATTTCCAACCCCGAAGGATGATCGCTTTTCTTCCTCCCGACTCCTAATTTTTTAGTTTTTTCTAGCATATTCAGGGGAAAGTATGAAAGTCGAGCACTCCTTTCGCAACATAATAAGTGAGGCTGTGTACGGCGAAACTAATTGCATTGGAAAAAAATCAGACGGGTTCCATGAAGATTCGAAAATGAATCCCGATAGCAAGTTTAAGTTACCAATTACAAAAGCTTAACATTTGTGGTGACATCACGTCATCTTCTTGGAGGAGATTTTATGGATTGGCCACCCTGATTGAGAATGAGAGCTACTTCGCATCCAGCCGACTTTGAAAGGCAGAAGTCGACGAGGTGACTGGACCATTATCCCATTTAGGTTGAATCGCAATATATTGTTATCTGAACTGCTCTAGATTATGCTATAAATTCCCGTATTAATGGCAAGCACCTCCAGGTTGTGGTTCAAATATTTCACGTAATGTTTACGGGTATGAGGACCTACAGGTGGGAGTATATAAGATTGTGGGCAGCAATCATGGCTAGTCCGGCGTAATTGTTCAAGGCTCTGTTAGGTCAAGGGGCGTCAAGCGGCCGGGTTCAGAAGTGCGACCTGCGGCCACTCCGGCCCCTTCGACTCGGACGCGCATGCGTCCAGAGAGTCGCAACTGCTCAGGCGTTACTTAAGCTCACCACCCTCTACAGATGCAACACAAACCACTTAAACACCACTCATCGACAACTCAACACACCAATTGGTGACCACTTAAGATTGCCCCACAAACATACAAAGGCAACTATCACCAATGTTTCAAGGACTCTCTGGCATTATCGGATGCAGTAAGCATCAGATCTGTGTTCGCCAGCGGTCAGTACAACCTAAAGGAACAATCTCTGAGTTTTGTATGCAATAAATCCCTCAGTCTGACGACTTCTGTCTTCTGCTGCAACATGGGATTTGCCCTGAGGATTACAGAACTTTGAGTACAAGTTCACACTGCTTGGCCACTACAGGGTTTCGATGCGTCTCTACTCAAGTAAGAATGCCTAAACTAGATGAGCCCATTCGCTATAGGTGCGATCGTACTTTATCTCGGATGACCATAGAAGCAACTGCTAGACTGCCGAGAGATTAGGAGCCCATCGCAATCGCTCACAGCCTGTTAAAAGTCGAATCGAGGAGGGGTCATTACGAGTCCGCGAGGGCCATCGAGGCTCAGATAAACACGACCATAGTGCTTCTTTGCTGACTGAACAAACCAACAGCAAGTTGGCGAAATAAAGTAACCCGTCGTGATCATCAGGTAGTCACTTAGGGTCAAAGTGGGTGTTGACATTAAAAGTCGCTAAGGCCATTGCTGCAGGGGATAATATAAGTGGATTTGGCTACCAAACAAAAACATGAGTTTGTCAGAATTTAAGTTGCAGTTGACATCTAAGTCAGTTTAAGTCAGTTTATTAAGGGAATGAGGCTTTCGCCCTTGAGCACCCTATTCATGTCGATAAACAGAAATAAAGTCATCAATTACATCAGCAAATGCGAAAAGTTAAGAAGTTAGCGGTAAGTGTGAGCCAGGCGCAAACTGCCGCCGCTAAAACAATCATGATTGTATGTACAGTAGGTTCTCAACAAGTGAGCGTCTAGTCTGCACTTAAAGGATTTAACACTTTCGGAAAGAACGACGACATCTGGGAGTCCATTCCATGCCCCGATGACCCTGTGTGAGAAGGCGTTCCGTCGGACGTCCGAATGAGCCCGCTTCCTTTGCAGTTTGAACGGATGACCACGCAGACGGTCAGTCCGGGCCAATTCAAAGAATTCATCAAAATCTAGGGCACACTCTCGGCTTCTGACTATTCTGTAGGTTTGAATGAGATCGCCGCGCAGTTGCCTGTAATTTAGAGGAAACAGATTTAGTTCAGTCAGCCTGGTTTCGTAAGGCAAATGATGAAGATTCTTGACCATCTTCGTAGCCATCGCCTGTACTCTTTCCAGTCTTTGATAATCTTTCTTTAACCACGGTCGCCAGGCCTGGACTGCATACTCTAAGTGAGACCGGACGAATGCCCCATAGGTTTTTCCGAACAGCTCCTTGTCGATCTGCACAAATCCTCGCCTCAGCGCAAATAACACCCTTATCGCACTTTTGGCTGCCCTTTGACACTGTGAAGATGGTTTCAGCGAGGAGGTCATTAGGACTCCCAGGTCCTTCTGTTCCACAACATTTGAAAGGGACTGACCACCAAGGACATATTGAAAGGAATCGTCCTCCTTACTGGTCTGTCTGGTGCGGAGTCTCAGGACTACACATTTGTCCACATTAAAATTGAGGAGCCAGCGAGCTGACCAACTGTTNTACTGTCCTAAGTGTTCGGCTTTCTCGTTGTTCTCAACGATCTCTACACCATTATAATCCTTCAGCACCGCGACCGGGTCCTTATTTTTCAGTCTACTGTTCAGATAGTGAAATAAAATCTTAGGCTTCTGTTCAGCCTGTCGTATAATTTTGGATTCATACTCCTTCCGTGCCTGACGGATACATTTTTTGACGGCGTTTCGTTGACGACGAAATTCTTCGAAATGCGCTGGTGACGCAGTTTCCCTGAATATTTTCCATCTTTTGCTTTTCTTCCGTAGCTTCTTATTTAGGTCCCTAGTTAACCAAGCAGGTCGACTAGTTGTTTTTTGTACTTTAGGTGGACAACAGCGCCGAATCAGATCGAGTGAAATCGTTTTAAAAGATCTCCAGTCGTCCTCCGGATCTCCCCTGAATATTTGGTCCCAATTCACGGACAGCAATTCGTTCTTCATCATATTAAAATCTGCCTTCCATATATTAGGTTGGCCCTCTGTTCTCTTCTGGCGTTTAGAGAAGAGCGAGTAATCCCATAATAGCGTGGTATGGTCACTTTTCCCGAGAGGTGCATTGGAATACACTTCGTCGATATTAGAGAAGTCCTTAGTGAAAACTAGGTCTAGACAATTTGCTCTCTGGTTCTCTCGAAATCTTGTTGGTACCTTCACATGTTGCGCCAGAGGGAGATCGAGTGTGAGGTCCAGTAGCTTATTGCTGAAAGAGGCTGGTCCACCATTAACTGCCATAGTTTCCCACTCTATTGCAGGTGCGTTGAAATCCCCAGCAATAAGTACCTCTTGGTGGCTAGCTACGTCTTTGACTAAACCAAGGAGCGACTCATCAGCTGCACTCAGAAGATTTGGTGGTCTGTAAATCGCCAGAAATTCTAGATCTAATAAAGTAAAGCATGCAATATTTGTATTTATATCCCAGGAGGGCCTTTTACAAGGCCAAGAAGTAAGCCATATTCATATATATTTTAGAGGTTACACAAAGAGCCCCCGATGGCCCTATTTATGTTCAATAATTTTGCATATTCATGCAGTGAAAATAACCGCAAACATTTAGAATGTGGTCCAATCACAATGCAAAATAATTCCAACAAGTTTACGTTATAATAATAATAAGTCAGTTTAAGTCAGTTTATTAAGGGAATGAGGCTTTCGCCCTTGAGCACCCTATTCATGTCGATAAACAGTAATAAAGTCATCAATTACATCAGCAAATGCGATTAGTTAAGAAGTTAGCGGTAAGTGTGAGCCAGGCGCAAACGGCCGCCGCTAAAACAATCATGATTGTATGCACAGTAATAATAATAATAATAATAATAATAATTATAAATTTTTTAATGCCAGTTTACAGGCATTATCAGGGAAGCGTTAAACACAAATCCGGCCAGCAATGAAAAAAAAACTCCTGTCAGAAAGGAATAAAAATATAGTTGATGGTGGTTTCCATGGTTTGCGGGGTTCGGGAGAAAAAAACTGCCGACGGCAAACTTCCAGTTTGTTCACTTTATTTGGTAAGGATAATAGGCAAAGCCTTTGAAAACCCTTTTTATTATATGTGAGCTCGTTAGAAAGAACTGTACACGAACAAAAATTATTCGCCATTAAAACGTTACTTGGTTCATTTGAGTAGCATTGTCTCAGAGAAAATATTTGTGGGGACGCGGGGTCTTAGTTCAGATTCAGACCGTCGAGGGAAAACTGGGGACACAAATAATCATTCAAGCCTTTCTTGAAGAGTTACAGAGGCGTAGCCTCCACGACTGATTGAGGGAGAACGTTCCATTGCACCACTACCCTCTGCGGGAAATTTTCCGAACGAAGATTCAGCCTGGACATTGTTGTCCGTAACTTCATCGAGTGACCGCGAAGATTGGGTGAAAGGTGCCACTGAAACATGTCCTCAAATTTAACTCCATGCTCAAGGCCATGCATTACCTTGTAGACGAGGATAAGATCACCTCTTTGCTGCCTGTAACACAGAGGGGATAAATTAAGGCAATTCAGTCTGTCTGTGTAGGATTGGCGTTTTAGACCGTTTACCAGCTTTGTTGCACGCCGTTGTACTCGTTCGAGGCATGCTTGGTCCTTTACTAGCCATGGCCGCCATGCTTGCATGCCATATTCTAAGTGGGGCCGAGGGGTGTAGGGGTGTCAGCGGTGGGTTCACGTAATGTTCGTGGTGGTCGCTCACTTGCTTGCAGGTGAGACTGCGCCTAGCGTCCACTTGCTGACACTCAACTCTCACCTGTGGCTCCACGTAGCTGGATTCTGCTCAGCGGTCACACCCCGGGCAACCGTCTCGATCGGCGGGCTAAACCAGGTGAGGGGGCACTGTGCGCTGTGCCGTGTGCACAGGGTTTGCGGATTCCGCTGGATGGAAGGTCGGATGGAACCTTGCGTCGGCACCGTCGTGACGTGGTTCGTCTCTGCACGCCGCTGGACAGCCGGTGACGGGATGGATCTCCACATCGACATTGCCTTGACGCGCCCACCTACGCCGTCGGAGACAGCGGCTTACGGCGAATTCGAGTCGCTCTCCACTACAACCCGAAGTCGTGGTCCCATAGTGGAGTTCGGCCGTGCCAAAACGGCACATGGCAGCCCAATTCAGCGATGGCACTGCCAGCCCCCACGAGGGGAAGGGCCTAGAAAAGTTGGCCTAAACATTGCTGGGTACCACGCCGTCTCCAGGCTAGCCAGGGCCGTAGACGCCTAATCATGGTCGAAACAATCAAAATCGAAACAACAACAATACCAATAACAACAACAACAACAACCATACTCATTCTCCTCATCCTACCTCTTCTACCTATTCCTCTGCCTATTCTTCTGCCTATTCTTCTCCTTCGTCACCTTCTCCATCTCCTTCCCGTCGCCCCACTTGCTGTCACCAGACTGGCAGGGTGAGCCCTCTTGGCGACTGTGTCTAAGGCGGACAAGTTGATTGTCCTTGGTGACTTCAACGCCCGCGTCGGCACAGACCATACTGCCTGGAGAGGAGTGCTGGGTCCCCACGGTCTCCGCGGCTCAAACGAACATGGTCTGCTGCTTCTCCGCACCTGCGCAGAACACCGCCTCATGCTGACGAACACGTTATTCTGTCTGCCGGAGCGAGAGAAGGCCACCTGGAGGCATCCTCGGTCGCGCCAGTAGCACCTGCTGGACTATGTCCTCGTCCGGAGGGGAGATCAGCGGGACGTGCTGGTGACGAAGGCGATCGCGGGTGCTGACGGGTGGACCGACCATCGCCTCGTCATCTCGAAGATGCGTATTCGCCTACAGCCTCGCAGGAGACCACAAGGTAAGCGACCCCCAGGTAAGCTGAATGTTGCCTTGTTGTCTTTGCCCGCTCACAATCTTCATTTCAGCAATGAGCTAGCTCAAAGGCTAGAAAACCTTCCTATCGCTGCCGACGCCGCCGCTGCCGAGAACGCCTCCGTGGAGAACCGCTGGTGTCAACTGCGAGACACGGTCCAGTCGACGGCGCTCGCCGTCCTCGGTCGCGCTCCCCGCCAACACCACGACTGATTCGACGACAACGACGCTGCCATCAGAAATCTGCTAGCTGAGAAGAACCGCCTACACAAAGTCTACGTAAATCACTCCACTGATGCCACCAAAGCTGCCTTCTACCGCAGCCGCCGCCAACTTTAGCAACGACTGCGCGAGATGCAGGACGCCTGGACTGCTCGCAAAGCTGAGGAGATCCAAGGCTACGTGGACCGCAACGAATGGAAGAACTTCTTCTCTGCGATCAAAGCTGTCTACGGTCCGCCGACGAAGGGCACCGCTCCTCTCCTCAGCGCCGACGGCAACACTCTCCTGACTGAAAAGACGCAAATCCTGCAGCGATGGGCCGAGCATTTCCGAGGCGTCCTCAACCGCCCCTCCACCCAACTCAGCCACAGCCCCCAACGCGCCGCCGCAAATCAGCGTGAACGGAACCCAACTGCAGGTGGTGGAGAACTTCCCGTACTTGGGCAGTACTCTCTCCCGCAACACCAAGATCGACGACGAAGTCGCCAACAGGATCTCGAAAGCCAGTCAAGCCTTCGGTCGCCTCCAAAGCACAGTTTGGAATCGCCACGGTTTTCAGCTGAGCACGAAGCTGAAGATGTACAAGGCCGTAATAATGCCGACACTACTGTATGGAGCGGAGACTTGGACGGTGTACGCAAAGCAGGCACGTCGTCTGAACCACTTCCACCTCAGTTGTCTTCGTCGCATCCTGAGGCTAAAGTGGCAGGATCGAATCCCCGACACTGACGTGCTGGAACGGACGGGAATCCTCAGCATCTACGCCATACTGAGGCAAATTCAGCTGCGCTGGAGCGGCCGCCTGGTGCGCATGGACGACGAGCGACTACCCAAACGACTCTTCTACGGAGACGTCGCGACGGGTTCTCGCCGTCAAGGAGGCCAGATTCGCCGTTACAAGGCTACCCTGAAGTCCTCCCTGAAATGCCTGCAAATCAACCCGACCAACTGGGAGGAGCTCGCACTCGATCGACCGACCTGGAGGAGAACAGTGAAGACAGGCGCTGCGATATACGAAGCCAACCGCATCGCTGCCGCCAAAGCGAAACGTGAAGCCCGCAAATCACAACTTCGCCCAGTAAGCAACACCGCCGCACAACCGCTTCCAACGTGTATATGTATATGTATATTGAAGGGTTACAGGCAGAGCCCTTGATGACCCTATTTATGTACAGTGCTTTCGCAGATTCATACTCAAAATAAAATTAAATTGCAGGCATTTAAAATGTGATTGGGTCACAGTTCAATCATAATCATAAGGTAGTGCATGGGGTCTCTGTAAATTAGTGCGGAAGATTGTATATGACAGATTTTACAAAACTGGCTGTGCATAGTCATGCTGTACAAGCCGATTTCTGTCGAAAACTAAACGAGCAAGTTTTCTTTTAAACACACAAACTGTGTCAGCCGTCACCTTCTCACTTGGGAGCGAGTTCCACGGTCTGACAACCCGCTGGCTGAATGAAAATTTTCGTCGGTCTAAACGCGTGCGCTCATTCCCGACTTTGTACGCATGGCCGCGTAGTTGGTTTGTACGGGCGAACTCAAAGAAGTCCTCTGCTCTTAATGAGCAACCCTGGCCGCGAACAATCCGGAAGGTCCAGAGTAGACTGCAGTTTATTTGTCTATAAGAGAGAGGGAATAGGCCAAGGAAAGTCAGCCTCTCCTGATAAGACAATTGTTTCAGACCGTCGACCATCTCTGTCGCTCTGCGTTGCACCTGTTCGAGTAAGTTGATATCCTTCCTCATCCATGGTGAGGCTGCTGGCATTCCATACTCTAGATGAGGTCTTACAAAGACACCAAAGAGTCTTTCGAAAAGTTCGGGAGGAAATATTTTAAATGCACGTCTGATCCAATTTAGAGTACTAGTTGCCTTCTGGACCATCTTTCTGCAGTGTTCTGATGGCGATAGATTTGTGGTCGTCCATACACCCAGATCTCTGTGTCTTTCCACAGTTTCTAGCCTCGTCCCGTCAATATAGTACTGGTGTTCGGGAAAGGCATTGCGGCCGGTGTTCAGGTGCAAAACCACGCATTTGTACACGTTGAACTTCAAAAGCCATCTGTTCGACCAAGCACACAGTTTGTTGATGTTTGACTGCAACTTCTCTGCGTCATCATCACACTTGACTTCACTCCATATTTTTATGTCATCCGCGAACATGAGAGCCTCGCAATTCACTTCGCTGATGCAGTCATTAACATAAATCAGGAAGAGTACTGGGCCTAAGACAGAACCCTGTGGGACACCACTTTCCACCTTTACCCATTCCGAGGTAGAATTACTAACGACGACTCTTTGTAGTCTGGAGGACAGAAAACTCCTGATCCACTTAACATTCTCCCTTGAATCCCTACATCCCAGATCTTTTGTAAAAGAAGCCTGTGTGGGACACTGTCAAAGGCCTTCTTGAAGTCAAAAAATATGAAATCTACTGGAAAACCCTTATCGGTAGCTCGTGTCCATTTCTCGTGCGAGTAAAGAACGTTCGTTAGGCAAGAGCGCCCTGGACGAAAGCCGTGCTGGGCATCGCACAATATTTTGTTCTGTTCCAGGTATTTCATCAAACGTCTTTTGATAATGCGTTCCATTATTTTACACGCGATGCAAGTAAGACTGACAGGACGATAATTTCCGCAGTCAAGTCTTGAGCCTCCTTTATGGATCGGAGTAATGAGTGCGCACTTCCATTCTTCCGGTAGCTCGCCGTCTTCAAATGACTTTTGAAATATTGCGGATAAGGGTTTGCACAGTTCATTAGCAAGTTCACGAAGTACTAGGGCGGGAATTCTATCTGGGCCAGGCGATTTGGCAGGTTTCAGCCGGAGTAGCTCGGCCCTAACTATGGTAGATGAAAAGAGTGGTTCCTCGGTTAAGGAGGGTAGGGAGGGGATAGGATGGGGAAGGGTACTGGGAGGAGAGGTTGGTTGGCGAATGGAGGGATGGGCAAATATTGCACTAGGTTCTCGGGTGAAGACGGACTGAAAGAAGTCGGAAAGGAGGGATGCTTTAACCTGGTCATCAATCTCCACATTTCCATCTGCAGATCTGAGGGCAGGGATGAGCTCCTGAGTCCTTTTAGTACTTGGTATATAACCATATAGAATTTTCGGATGCTCCAACGAATTTTGAAGTATGTTCAGTTCAAACTTCTTTCGCAGCTTTGAGGCCTCACTTTTACAGACGTTTCGTTGCCGCTTATAGTCCTGTAAGTGTTCGTCGGAGCCAGTTAGTCTGTAACGCCTCCACAGATGATTCCTTTTTCTGAAAGAGGCCTTCAAGTCCGGGTTTATCCATTTTGGGCGGTTTGTGATTTTCTTTCTTCTGCGAGGACAATTGGAATAAACAATCTCTTTCAGTAAGGAACTGAAAGTATTCCAGTTATCGTTTGCTCGACCATGCAGTTCAGTCTCCCATGATATAGCTGCCGCTTCCCTCCTCATGAGAGGATAGTCCCCTTTCCAAATGTTTCTCTCCCACCTCTCGGGTTGGACGGGTTTGGAAAACAGTGAGTACTCAAAGTATAGTGTGATGTGGTCGCTTGACCCTAATGGCTGTCGGTCCTGCAGGTCTAAAACAGTTTCCTCCTCTCGGGTAAAAATAAGATCAAGGCAGTTCGACTGCTGACCTTCCCTGACCCGTGTTCCAAAGGTAACATTCTGGCAGAGAAGTTTGTCCGTTGCCCATTGAAGTAGTTTGTGATTAAAGCTGTCTTGCGGACCTTGTGCAGTCCACGTTAGCCAATCAATGCCAGGAGCGTTAAAATCCCCAACGATAAGGACATCTTTCTTCTCGCTAGCTTGGTACAGTTCGGATATGAGCATGAGATCTTGGTCAGAAGTATGGTTAGGTGGACGGTACACCACCGAAAGCGTCAGTGCTCGGACATTCTTAGTAGATATGGTAACGCTTAGCAGTTCCACATCCCGTACCGGTCTATGTACATCAGCCATAGCGCTTAGCTTGCAAGTGACATAAATTATGACTCCTCCTCCTCGGCTTAGTCTATCTCTCCTGAATTGCTGATATCCTCTAAGTGATATTTCGGAATCTGCGATATCTTTAGTAAGCCACGTTTCTGTGAATGCCATAATGTCTGGCTTAATTTCATCAACTCAGTCTCTTAGTTCGTCTAGTTTGTTGAAGAGGCTTTGCACATTTGCGGATATAACCTTCAATGACTGATTCGTTGGAGAGGCCCGGCCTTCATTGTGACGGGTTCTGACCACAGGAAAGACCTCTTTGTCTGGACTATTTGTCCATTTTTGATCTTCAGCCCTTTCTCTCCTCTGCCAATTCTCTCCTTCAATTCTGATCTCAGTTCTCTCATTTTCAGTCTTTCCCTCGGTTCGTAGTCTGGTTGAAAAAACACTTCCTTGTGCGAATTGCGTAAGGTCGTTCTACTTTCTAATAAAAGCGCTGCTTGGGCTTCGTTTTACAAAATAACTTTCAGGGGTCTTGGGGATGTTTTTAGGTCACGATTTGGGTCCGCTCTGCCTAGTCGGAAAGCTTTTTTAACGGTGAATATTTCCCCATCCTGCAGGACGGCACTGGCGTACTGATGAAAAAGGTCTAGGTCGTGCGTCACTCGTTCCTTCGGAATGCAGGACGTGGACTCTGGGGCGCCCCTTATGAAAATATTTTGCTTACGATTTATGGAAGAGCTCATTACTGTCTCGTCCGCGCTAGGACGATATAATGCTACTGTAGTATTCCCGACGGCTGTTGTCACTTCGACATTTGAATGATTTTCGGCCGGCGAAGGGAGTTTAGGGCATGGATTTTCATTTGACGTACTTGCTCGGGCAGTGGAGCTCTTACAATCATTACCCTGTTGCAATGTACTGCACGAAGGCTTATCGTGTCCTTTTCCATAAACGGATTGGTTAGGGCACTTTCCAGATGAGTTAGCCTTGTGAAGAATTGGAGTAACAGCATTGCTTTCCAAGAATAACGGCGAGTCCTTGTAGTTTCTAACAGATCTTCTGAGGGTCACCCTGGCTTTCCCAACTTTATTGTTCGATGATTTGGCAGGCTTTGTTACTATAGCAGGTAATGGAACCTGACTTATTTTTAATGCATTAGTGTCGACTGCCACGTTATCCACCGGAACTGATTTGTCTAGAGTTTCCTCTGGAGACATAACTCGCTTCCTCTTCCTGACTGGCTTTGACTTTTCCGCGCTAGTGCCTTTATTAGTAGGATGTTCGTCGCCGATCGATCGAAAATTTGGCGGATTATTTGGTAATTCTATCTTACTGTGCTTAAGAATAACCATGATGATGTCTGTCAGTAGGCCTTGCTTCACTTCTAGCGTCTGGACCCGCTTTTCAAGTTCCTTACAGCTGACACAGCGACCGACAAGCGCAGAATCCGTCCCGTCTGTCATACAGTTTTCGAGGCCTCTTGGCAGTGCATCGGTTCTTATTTCCTGTCTTATCTCTTCTAGGCTATTGTGCGTAATCTCCCTGGAGTCTAATGATTCCAGCGGCATTTTATCGCAAGAGACTGCTAATGAATTAAAGACCGTTTTCAGCTGCTCTTCTGTAGTTGATAAACATATCTGACTAGCGCCAAACCGTTCGTCGATAGCGCAGTGGCTAACGCTCTGGCCTCCAGATCCGCAGGTACCGAGTTCAAATCCCGGTTGCACAACTTTTGTGAACGAGTTTTTTTTATAACAAATTGGCTCATTGTTGATGACTTTCAAACTCTTCAATCAGTTCTAGAGTAGTGCAGGATGTTTTCAACAATTATTAGAATGAAGAATTTGCCAATTATGAAGGTAAATAGGAAACGACTCAGCCGTTTATACCCTGCTAGCACCAGCCCCGTCTGGCCCCGCCTAGCCCCCGGGGCTAGGCGGGGCTGGGCACCGTTTGGGCGGGGCTATGACGGGGCTACGACGGGGCTAGGGACGCGATAGACCCGTCTGGCCCCGTCCTCGAAAAAAACGCGCAGGGGGACGCCACGCTCTCCGTGATATTAACCCCCCATTTACGTTACCAGTATTATTACTTTCCTAGTTCTCCGTACAGCAGGTTTAACTATTCGACTTCTGATCTATGAACACCCATAACCCTTACCTTTATTAGGTATTGCCCACCCTCTAAATATAGTAATAGCGCCGAAAACTCGAACATCTCCCGAGGTCTGCATAAACAAAGACAATGGACAGCAAATATTGGCATATGATAATTTATTAAACATAAAAAATTTAAAAAAACGGAGTAATATGTACAAGGGACATATGGGATACGAATTTGTTCTGGTTTATCAATTACACGGCATCGTTGTGTTGCCGGAAGTTTTCATCCACGGCAGGCTCCTATAAAAAAA
Organism: Spirometra erinaceieuropaei; assembly: GCA_902702965.1. Classification (NCBI taxonomy): domain Eukaryota; kingdom Metazoa; phylum Platyhelminthes; class Cestoda; order Diphyllobothriidea; family Diphyllobothriidae; genus Spirometra; species Spirometra erinaceieuropaei. The sequence goes on from CACRXP010000149.1 coordinate 182,278, forward strand.
ACATAAAAAAATAAACAATTCTTCATATTAGTAAATTAAGTAATAATTTTGTTTTACCAAACGGCATGCGTGGTGTAACATTTAAGTTGCCCTAAGTAACTTACAATTTACTTAGGGCAACTTAAATGAAAATTTCAGTTAAATAACTTATGGAGTGAAAAAAAATGCCGGATAAATAATTTTGTCAGAAATATTTTATAAAAACATTTAGAGGGGACTAAAGGAATAATTAGTCATCTTTTTTGGTTAATTAGTCATTTATGTCCCCTGTAAATGTTTTTATCAAGTATAGCTGTCAAAATAACGCACCTCTGCGTGGTATTTCCGCAAAAATTGGAACAACAACTTGAATGTTGCCTGCGGTAGTTGGACACTTAAGCAGAATTCCCTCAAATCTGTCAGGAAGCAATTGCCACTGAACGTGTTCGAGCTTTCATCTGCAACCTGGTCGTCGTCTACATCGTCTTATAGCATACCATATAACCCCTACCAATGCTCACTTCAGGGCTAAGGTGCGGCATCGATGGTTCGGGTGATGGCTCTGTTACGAGGGATGACGTAGACGCGAGCGAGGGGTCATCGGTGGCGGCATAGTTCGCCATCTTCGCCCGCTTAGTCATGTTGTACATTGTACTGCGATGAAGTCCCCAGTATTTTCTTTCCATATTTGCTTAGAATTAACATATAAATACTATTAACATATATTAGACCGCTATATAGTACACTCAAGCAGTCAGACTACGTGCCATTCTTATAAATAACTTAAATTACGATTCTAGAGACTAAAATAAAGCATTTACTTATTACAATGACATATTGCATCGCATAGAAGAAATAAATAAGTAAATGAATAACGTACTGCAGTCCAAACGAGCCAAGTAAGAATCAGGAGTCAGTCAGCTGTATGGATCACGCGTGCACACAGTCAGCGTAAAAGTGCCGTCCACGTGGGTAGGTACATGACCGACTTAAACAAGGCCAGTATTTGCCTTCGTGAAACATGAATTTCTCTCAATGTCATACGACTGAAAACACATTATACAAGTTAAAAAGCTTATATTTGACGATAATAAAGCTCAAACAGTCGAAAATAATGCAGAATGACGTGATTAGAAAGGATGGAAATTTGGACGGGGCCTAGCCCCGTCTAACCCCGTCTGGCCCCCGGGGCCATGTGTTGGCAGGGTAGTTTTCGACGTAGATCTCGGAGAAAAGTTGTCAAGTATACTTGTACAGATGGTCGGACGATTGCAAATATCTTTTGATGGAGAATTTGTGGTATACTTCACCGGTGCGAATGAGAAGACTACTCAGTGGTGCTGTTCCTTGAAGAATTCGGGTAGAATCTTCCTCCTGATACCGTGGGAAATAACGTCGAGATCCGAAAATTCCAATAATGATAGAACTTTCGAGTTGGTGTACTTATAATCCAAATACAAAGGATACTTTGTCAGTTCGCAATTTATTTCCACGCGACGTTCAGTCTGCCCTGTACTATCAAAAAAATTCGACGAAGGCTCGGAGAGCTGGGGATACGACTCAAATTCGAAGGTCCCGCAGATGTTTCGAAGGTCCCGCAGATGTCAGTGGACATTCCGGGCTCGAATCGGACTTGTTGGACATCTTCGGATTAACTGCGCCTCTCGAACGGCACCAACCATCGTCCCCCCGCCTGCCTCTTCCTCCTCCTCTCCGCCGCCAACTAACCCTGACAATTCTTCTGTCCCACCACTTCCATCATCCTTTTCCTCCTCCT
>CACRXP010000149.1:184191-203056 GCA_902702965.1 Spirometra erinaceieuropaei
AAGCTATCACGGTGCGCTAAAAGCCGTGGCTTGGAAGGTTGCCAACTGACGGGGTAACTTGGACCTCCTCCTTGACCGGAGGCGGTCTGAGAGTCAGGCTGCAATGGCTCCTTTTTAATGTGGCCTTTATGGCACTCCCATCCCAGTGTGGGATCCGAGCCAGGCGTTGGCGGCACGCCCAGGTGCGGCTTCGGCCGTGCCAGCCTCCAAATCTCTCTTGTGTTGGTTGAAATCCTGGTTATTTGTTGTGTGGACCAGGGGGTGTGGTGGAACGCCAAGGTGAGGATCCTTCCGAGCCATCCACCTGCGGCCTCTCTCGTCTCCGGTCTTGTTGACTCTGTCTTGACACCGGGCTTGGGCGAGGGAGGAGGAGAGAGTGTAGGTAGATGCTACGCAAGTCTACCGGCACTATAAACCCCTGCGTAAGTCACCGTCCCTGCTCCCATTGCTGCTGTGACTGTGGGGCACACGGTGGACATCATCGAAAACGATGGTCGAACTGTCAAGTGGGGCCGAACAAAAGTGTCATAAACTCTCCCAAAAAGGTCTTGGTCAAAGTTAACGAAAGCTCTTTTGATTGCATGGAGCACTCCCATAGCGTTTTTTGCAGCCTCGTAGCACTGCAGTGTTGGTTTCAGGTTGTTCTGTATCCAAACCCCGAGATCCTTCTGTGAAGATTCTGTGGAGAGGCTTATATCTTTCAGGTGATATGTCCTCCGGCTCTTATTTGAATGAGAGTTCGTTGGACGCAGATGAAGGACGGCACACTTCTCCACATTGAAATCTAGAAGCCATTTCTTCGACCACGCTTGCAGTCGGGGCAGATTATCTTGAAGGGATCTTTGATCGTTCGGTCTCTTAATGACTTGCCAGAGCTTAACATTGTCTGCAAACATTATTTTGCCGCAGTCGAGTTCCTGAAGGCTGTCGTTAACGTAAAGGATGAAGAGCAATGATCCCAGAACTGAGCCTTGCGGCACACCACTTGTCACATTCACCCATTCTGACATATCATCCTCGATACAGACACGTTGTTTCCGACCAACCAGAAACGCCCTAATCCAGTTCAGAAGATCTCTCCGGATGCCGATGGTGCTCAATTTGTGAAAAAGGCGTTGGTGCGGGACAGTGTCAAAAGCTTTGCGGAAATCGATGTACACGACATCGACCTCAAAACCTTCTTCTAGAGCCCTGGTCCAGATCTGCAGGCAAGCTAGCAGATTCGAGAGAGAGGAACGTCCTCTCCGGAAGTCATGTTGAAAATCCTACAAGATGCTATTTTTTTCACAAAACTGCTGTATAGCGCTATTTACGATAGCTTCCATCATTTTGCAAGGGAGTCAAGTTAAGCTAATAGGTCGAAAGCTGCTTGCTGTCATCCTGCTACCTCCCTTATGCGATGGAACGGGGTTAGCTGTCTTCTACTAGGAGGGCAGCCTTCCTGTTCTCATTGACAGCTCAAAGAGAGTCGAAAGAGGCTTTGACAGCTCCGTTGATAGCTCCTTAAGTATTAGTCCGGGAACTCTGTCGAGTCCAGGAGACTTATCAGGTTTTATTTGACTGAAGACGTGTCTGACTTCTTCGACGGAAAAGGTGACGGTTTCAATGACGGAAATACCTTGGCGCATTTGAAGCTCCTGGCTGTCTGGGTCCATTTCAAACTATTGATTGTCTTATAAGGACTCCTCCGTAAAAACCGATTGAGAAAACTGAGACAGTAATCACACTTTCTGTGGCCCTTCACCTAATAAGTTTCCGAGGCTAACCTTAAGACACCCAATTTCGTCCCTATGTTTCTTCCTACTGCGGATGTACCCGTAAAACGTCTTGGGACGTGTAATGGATTCTGCTATCAGTCGGCGCTCGAAAGAAGTTCTAGCAGCCCGTATTTGTTTGCGGGATTTATTGCGCTGATCATTATATTCGGCGAATGACCTCGGATCTCGAAGTTGCAAATACTTTTTCCACAGTCTCTGTTTCTTCTTCATGGTCTTTTTTGGCGTCGGATTGACCCACGGCGGTCGCGAACATGGTCTTATCATTTTTATTGGACAATGGGTATCAATTAGACGCTCTATAATCCCGCGAAAGTACTGCCAAAATTCGTCTGAATCTTCTGTGTTGACCAACCAAGTTTCCTCAAAAAGAGAGCGTCTCATTGCGTTAAAGTCATCCTTCCAAATATTTCTGCGCCTCTTGATTTTTGGTTGTTGGTTGGATAGGAGAGAGCACACGCAGGTAAAAGCAATATGATCGCTTCAGCCGAGTGGAGGTTGTGGATTCACTTCCCTTATGAGTCCTTCTTCTTTATGAAAACGAGATCTAAACAGTTAGATCCTTGTCCTTCTCTCATTCTTGTTCCGCATTTAATGTGTTGAATGAGGTATTCATTCATTTCGACCGTCAAGAAAAGAGGGGCTGGACTGCACCGGATATTATCCGTCGCCAATGCTTTTCATGAAGTTAGGGTTGATACAAACGGAAGCGTCGAAGAGCAGCTGTCGCTGTTGGCTAAAGAAATTGTCCCTTGTGAGATCGGCCATTAAGATCAAAGACCAGAAACGGCATCGCTACGGTGGAGTCGATTAGTGGATTCAACATCCAAAAATTGTGGGAGCTTTTCTGAATGCAAAAATCGACTAATAGTTCTCATATATAAGGGATAAATTTGCAGAGTTTTCTCACTCATTGGTAGTTTATTCCAGACATCAATTGCATTTACAGAAAAGAACCGACAATATTTAACATTAAGTGCCAGAGGAAGAAATAAAAAGACCTCACGGTAACTGTAACGTCAGGGGTGGACATGATTTCTTAAAGTATTCAGTGGGTTAAAGGTACAATTATCTAAAAACGTTAATAGCAAAAATAGTCCCTTTTGTAGTCTACGAAACAACAAAGGATCAAGGCCTGTAAGCCGGCAACGTTCTTGGTAAGACAAATGTCGGTGTTCCGGGGTTAAGACTCTCTTTGTAAAAAAAGTGCTGAACGGATTCTATTTTTTCTGTTCAGCAGCACGCATGAGGCTGAATAAAAACGAACAGTACTTTAGGTCAGGTCTAACGTACATGTTATAAAGACGCATTCTAATGTCGCCAGTTTTAAAGTTTCGGAGGCTTAACCCGGTCGTTCTGCGTGCTTTGGAGACTATCAAAGCACAGTGCTCCGAAAGATTGAGGCTCGTGTAGTATGGTACACCCAGATGCTTAACAACCCCAGGCACATTAATGGCGTAACCTTCAATACTTAGTTGAGGTTGGCGGTCGTCGCCAACCACCATGACTGAGCATTTATGCCAAGAAAGAGAAAGGCGCCATGTGCGGCACCACTGGAAGAAAGCCTTAGGCTGTTCTTTAGGAGCTTAAACACGATGTCACGATCTACCGGCTTATATCGATATGCAACTTTAAGATCATCGGCATACATGAAGGGCTTACCATTCTGAAATAAATCGGGTGCATCGTTAACAAAAAGGCAAAATAAAAGCGGGCCGAGTACACTACCCTGAATGACGTCACTCCTCACAAGTGTGGGGTTGGAGATAGTATTGGAAATCTTAACTCGTTGTGTACGAGTGCCCAGGTGAGGGGATATAAAATTTAAAAGATTGCCACCTATTCCTTAAGAGGACAGATTCAAGAGAAGAAGAGCATGGTCAACACGGTCAAAAGCCTTAGTGAGATCGAAATGGTCTGTGTGAAGTGCAAAACCATTGTCCCTAGATTGGAAAACATAGTCAAAGAAAGAGACCTGACAGTTTTCACACGACCGAGCTTTGAGCAATCCATGCTGAGCAGCACTCAGTAGGTTATTCACTGTTAAGTGACATACCATCTTATCTTTGATCAATGTCTTTAAGATCTTCGAAAGTGCAGGGAGGGTGTTTATTGTCCGAAGGTCATCAAATGAGTTGATTGGCCATGCTTAGGAATAGGCCAAATATGTGATTCCTTCCACAAGGTAGGATGTGTTTCACTTTCAAGAGCGAGATTAAGTAACTTACATAAGAGGGATGGGAAAGTTGTATTTGCATCCGCTTTTAAAATGCTTACTGGGACACCACTGGAAGCAGAGCTATGAGATTGACGAAAGCGCCGAATCGCAACAGTCACATCCCACAGAGTAAAAGTTATAGTTTCGAGAACTGTCCCGGTCAATGCAACCTCTACAGAAAATTAGGTCAAGCGTGCTTGAGTGTCTGGTTGGCAAATCAACAACCTCACTCCACCTTCCAACATCCCCAGCCTCAAGAAATTCTTCGAACCTTCCGGGGCCTGAAGGCTGAGATCAGCGGACTTCGGGGAGATTAAAGTCACCCGCAATCAATCGACACTTAAAGCTTAAGTCGGCCGCAGCATGAAATGCCTGTAAGAGTTAACAATCAAAATTGTCGTTGGCGTTGGAAGGGCGATAGACGCAGCCAGCGAGTAAGGAGAACTTATTTTTTGGTGCAACTTTGAGCCAGCAGCTACCTTCTACTGCGAAAAAATGCGGAAGGTCCAGCGGCAGAAATGTAAGTGTTTGCTTAACATAGACGCAACTGCCCCCACCACGGCTGCCCTTACGATCATTTCGAATGCATTTATAGCCTAGAAGAGAGAGTTCGGAGTCAGCTGCGGAGGCTGATCCCCACGTCTCAGTTACTGAAACAGTATCTGGACGATGGACGTACACCAGAGTTTGAAGCAAGGGCATCCTAATAAGCAAGGATCTGGCGTTTAGAACAAACAGTTTGAGGGGAAAGGCTGTTTGTTTCTGAGGCAGGTGGGCTACGTCGTCCACTGCTGGGATGCCCACGGAGCAAACGGTCCGGATGTATCCATCCGGTTCTGCAAAACATTTTGTGGCATCAAAAGACTCTGACGTAGATAGAAAGGAGTAGGACTTGGGGGAGGAAATGACGGACAGGTAAACTGATAACCATTGTAAGATAACTTATTTTCAGCTGGAAAGCCGCGGGCCAGATACTGCAACACATTCCCGCCGGAGCGAAAGTGAGGATCGGATGAGTTAACTGATCCAGTATGGAAATTAGCATGAGAAATACATTGGTAAAACGGCCGTGGAGGAACCAAATTATGGGGTGGAGAGGCATTGTTTCCATTCGAGCAAGGGTTCTATTCAAAGGCAGTGATGTCGGCATATTCGGCCTAACTGCCTCGATATGAGGGCTGGAGGGCAGTTGGAACACGCTACGTTTTGAGTCGTGGTGCTTGAGGCACTGTTAGTCGATTGTGGGTGAAATAATTTATAATGGTGCTTGATTTATCGAGTGTCCGAGTGGTTGAGACAGCAAGTGGATTTGACTTTGACTTAGGCACATGCTTAGGCTTACTAAGAGTTGCTTGGAGAAGTCGCTAGGGGCGTTTGTATACCAGGCGTCTTGTTGCTTCTAGAGATCTCTGCATCAAGAATAGTCGAATTCCCTACGGTATTGGCTATGTCGTGACGTGCAGAGGCCGCGAATGGTGTTGTGGAGGACTTATGCAAAATGACAGTAGTTGTCATTACCCTGGTGTTGGTTTATGCCGGATTTAATTTATACAGTCTTCGCTGCAGTGGCGTGAGGTCTGGCGAAAGGGAGAAGCGCCATTTACGGCAGAATTGTCTAGTTATCTCCCTCCTCGACAAGATAAAATCGACTTCTATCAAGGAGAAAACGGTAACTAGTATCGGCGCATTTCGACTGAGCGAGCGCAGTCGTTTAGCTTGTGCAACACTGATACCCAAGCCACAACTTTGCAGGAACAAATGCGCTCCCTCCATAGCAGATAAGTGGATCGGAATGTTTCGCAGTAAAAAATTATGCTTGCGTTTAATCCTTTCCTTGGTTGCAGAACTTATTACCCCAATAAGTTTAAAAGCTTGGTCAACTACTTTTTCAGAAGTGCTGTTTATGTCGCCATATATCAACTGATTGAGAATTTCGCCGACTGATGTTTTGTTACGACTCACGGAGGGATTGTTCATTTAACCATATCCTCAGAGGGCAACGAACATATGCTGTCACCTGCTGTGTCTCCGGTGACGATTCTAGCACACAGAGACGGTGGGAAGACCGTAAGCTTTCGTCTTTTAGCACGTGCTCTGCGGCACATTACAGACTAGATAAGTTTTCGGTTGCAGTCCAAGGAACACAACGTTGCTAACGTACAGAAAAACATACTCAATAGCAAATGCTGCTGTTATTTTACTATAAATCTGGAAAGACATAGCCTGACAGGGAGTCACTAAGAAGGCACGCCACAAAATACGGCTACTTTGAAAGACTGTCTAACAAAACTGGAAAAAAAACTATAAGTGAAAGGCGACTTTTAAAAAGCACTCAAGTAAAAAAACAGGCATTAATTGCTTAAGAATATCAAAGTATAGGCAACACTTCAATTATCTTTGAAATGGAGCTGCGCGCCTTGATCTTGTCCTGTGTATTGTCTCCTTACAGTGTTCTGACGACGTCAAATTCGCTGTGGTCCAAATACCCAAGTTTTCTGGGTATTTCTGTATATTTAAATGCAGTTCCTTTAGAAGAATACCGGTATTTGGGAGAGACATTTCGGCCGGTATTTGGTGGAGAATCACGCACTTCGGCTCATTAAATTCTAGAAGTCACATGTTTGACTACACACTCGGATAATCAAAGGTTAGTTGGAAATTCGTTGCTTTCGTGGCACATATGAATCCCTCCTGTACTTTTATACAATAGTCGAACATGTCAGATTCACAGTCTCATTCCCTGCCGCAGTCAGGAAGGTAGGAGAACCTACAACAAAAAATTAAGCGAAGCCACCTTTACCTTTTACCCATCCCGTGATGAAATTGCGCGGAAAGACGTCATGCATTGTGGGAAACGAACATTTTTGCTCGATTTGTGCGTTCTACTTCGATCTCCAATCTCTAAGACCTTCTGTTAGTAAAGTCTGCTAGGCACAATGGTGAAGGTCGTCTTCAAGGCAAAAACATGGCATTCCATCAAACGTCTCTCTCTAGAGTTTGCTTAATTCTCGTGCGAGTATACGAAGCTCGTTAGGCGAGAGAATTCTCGACATAGTCATGCTAAATGTCGAATAATGTTTTCAGACACTCCATTAAATGTCGTTCCATAATTCACGATGTGTACAAAAATGACAGAATAGTATGCTCCGGCAAGCAGTTGTTATTTGTCCTTAAAGACCTGGAAAATAAATGCATTCTTTCATTTTTCTGGAGATTTGTCATTCGTAAAATGTTTTGGGAATATAACAGATAATGGCTGGCATAGTTTGGCGAGACGTTCTTGAAGTGTAAGTGAAGGAATTTGGGTCTACACAGGGTCATTTTCCAGGTTTCGATCGGCATAGTATCGTCTTAAATAATGCCAAAGAAAAGTAAGGTTCTTTAGCGAAGGAATGGAAAGGAAAGGTTGGATAATAACAAGGCGAAGGTGGAGAAAAAGTACTGTACCATCCAGGGAAGCGAGGGGTGAAAAAACTCCATATAAATATTTAAAAATGATTGGATTAATTTTACAGGAGAAAAAAACACTCGAAAAAATAGAAACAGAAAAATGCGGGCAGAACTGGCCTGCATGTGACGGTATAGGATGGATTATTGTAGGACATCAACAGGGCCGAAATAAATGTCAGCTGTATATGGCATTGTATAACGGATTTCATGAAGGGGTAAGTAGGCGGGTCGGTCAGGACTGGCCTGTATGTGGCCTTGAATAAGACAAATAAGTGGCGAATTTGAAAACCGGTCTCGAGGCGATAGGAACCCAGATGCGGTCGGTTACATTCATCCGAGCCCATCCGAGGAATGGACTGGGAGATGCGACCAGACTACTAGTATATGGCGAATACAGAAGTTTTCGCCAAGAGCGTCGATGGAGCCAGGAACCTGGATTAAGTGAAATTTGTTTATCAGCGCGGCCCATCTGGCAGCGGAACTGGCTACCCAACCTACTCGCAGATATACTGCCTAGGAAACCAATCCCTCGAAATCCTTCAAAGTCTGCAGTTATTCAAGTCCCACGAGATGCGCAAAGGCTAAGTCGCTTCTGATTAAATTCCGCAAAATTTATCGGATTTTAAGTATTTTTTTTCGCTTATTGAGTTTCGAACACTCGCTTTAATTCGTCATATACAAGCCGACGTATTCGCTATAACATCGAAAGCGAAATTATACCTATTATATCATGTCGAGGTTTATGGAGTCTCAAAAAGCTAACTGTAATAGTACGGCCAGCGACGGCACCTCGTTGAAAGATAAGTCTGGTGAGATGTCCTTCGCATCTAGAACCTGTGCTCGCTCTACCTGCACGTCCAGCCAACGACCAGCAAAGCGTGCAAAAAGCGTAATTACCGCAAAATGTGTGAGGTACGAAGACGAGCCTTGTGTTGGGTGCGCATATATCCAAATCAAAGTTGAACAACTCGAAAAGGAGCTTGCTGATATAAGGACGCTCGTGAAACAGACCCTAGACGACCAGAACGTGTCCAGTGTTAGAATCCCAAAAACGAAGAGCAAAACGCAAAAAACGCGACAAATATCTCCTCGGGGGCATCTTCAAACAAGAGATGTACCGCAGTAGCCAAAACCGCAGACGCCGGTAACAGCAGGACAACGAAAACAAAGCCGCCGATAAGGGCAGACTCGGTTCCCACGGAAGATGTCTTAAACGATGTCACAAAAAAATTACCTGGCGCAGAAGCCATATCGCCTAAGCCTCTTGCTGTAAGTGACAGGATTTCTATTTTGCATAGAGATGATATACCTTGGTCATCCAGTATACTTTTGCCCTCTTGTTCTGCCAACCACCCCGAGCGCACTACAGAGCACGTATCTGAATGCGAAGACATGAACCCGTGGGTAGAGGGGAGAGGGAAACGCCATGACAGGAGTCTGAAGTCACAAGCCGTCCTGATGGGTTACTCGGGACAGTCGGTAGGCAGCAAAAGTGTGCGTCCAAGCGACGACTCCGTTAATCGTCCTTGCCCACATGCAACGAATACACCGGAAAGACAAAGTAAGGAGGACCATGCTCGACAGCAGTGTCTGGTTATTCAGGGTTTGTCAGAATCGAATGCAGTCAGATCTGAAGACCGCGTTTCAGAGGAGCATTCTTCTTTTCATGGTTTACTAAATCAGTTACTCCAGGCAGACATGGAAATAAAGGTTCTGAAAGCATTCCGGATAGGAAAAAGGAGTGAAGAGAGGACAGCAGCGCAACCACCTCGCCCTCTCAAAATTATGCTGGAAAACAAAGAGCAAATCAAGTTGACCCTCTCGAAAAAAACCGACCTCAGAAACACACACAAACAGGTTTTTTCAATCGGACTATTCAGCAGCGGAACGGCTGAAACGGCGGGAACTTGTCTTGGAATTAAAATAAAGACTGAAGCGTGGCGAACACAATCTGGCTATCATCAGGGGGAAGGTAATTCGGAAATATATGCCGTTTCAATGGAACCAGTCTGTAATACTAAGGACGACGGCAGCTACTCAGCTAACACATACACCTTCGTTGAACCACCTGCTCAAGGCGGCAACACAAGTGAGCCAGTAACGTCCAGTGATCTGACTGAAACAACGCATATAAATGGAGCCCATCAGGGAACGGAAGAGCCCAGATAAAATGGCGTCCGAGATAACGGAGTATTTCTCACAACAGTGACAAATGCAACGAGAAATTCGGCTGGTGCAAAACTGATGCGCTTGTACACGAATGCCCAAAGCCTCATATCGAAACTAGACGAGCTAATACTTTGCTATGCCGCGCTGTCTCCTGATGTTTTAGCAGTAACCGAGACCTGGCTATCGGGGAATATTAGCAATAGCGAAGTAGAATAAAATAGAATAGGTTTACTGTAGCGCCCCTTGGGCACTGTCAGTCCCCTTTGAACTCAGGAAAAAAACCTAAAACAAAATCGTCAATTTCAACTGCACTTTGACTTCATTTGCTTCGAGTGTTTGGTAAGCCAATAGAGCGCGAATTGAGAGTTGGTTTTAAGTTAAAAAAAACCTCAGTTCTAAGGGAAAATGATAACAAAATTTTCAAAAAATAACGACATGTACAATATAAAAATTGAAGTTTGCAGTTTGGTAGTTTTCGGGGGCATGAATAATATGTCCTTCATGGCAGTTGAAGAGCTTTGATATCGGCCTGACCTTGAAATTATTTTCCTGTTGGGTAAATTTCGGTGTGCTCTAGTTGCTGTGTAACGCCTCTGGACTTGAACAGCATTGTTTGAATGCCGTGACGCTTTTGGCGCGAGGACCTAGGGTGGAGATGGCGTAACCGCGTGTCAGCGAAGATGGCCGGTGTCCCTTCCTTTCTCATCCGCCGATCTCTTCCCCCTTTACCGTACCGTACCGTAACGCTGGCCTCGCTCTCCGTCTCACAACATCGGCACCTCCCTCGGCCCTCCCCTGCAGTTGCCCCCAGGGCTGCACTCCCCACCGGTTTACTAGCTGGCATGTTGGTATCGCCCCTTCACCCAGACAGGTTATTCTTCAGCTGTAACTCATCCCCCTGTATTGTTAACAGTTATTATACAAATTTTCCTTGCTTATCTCGTTATGCATTACACTATTTCCGTTACTCGATCTGCCTTCTTCCCCGGCGTATGGATGAGTAGCAAGAAGTGTTAACAGTTCCGTTCAGGGTCCAACCCGGCCAGGATCTCTCATCTGCGTTTCTTTTCTCTGGTGTGTGCTACCCTCGACGTCCTCGGCCGCTACAAATTATCCATACACCGGGGAAGAAAGCAGATCGAGTAATGGAAATAATGTAATGCATAACGAGATAAGCAAGGAAAATGTGTATAATAACTGTTAACAATACAGTGTGATGAGTTACAGCTGAAGAATACTGTTCGTTTTTATTTGGCCTCATGCGTGCTACTGAGCGGAAGAAAATGGAATCCGTTCAACACTTTTTTACCAAGAGAATTTTTGTCCCGGAACACCGACACTTGTCTTACCAAGAACGTTGCCGGCTTACGGGCCTTGATCCTTTGTTGTTTCGTATACTACAAAAGGGACTATTTTTGCAATTAAGGTTTGTATATAATTGTACCCTTAACCCACTGACTACTTTAAGAAATCATGTCCACCCCTGACGTTACAATTACCGTGAGGTCTTTTTATTTCTTCCTCTGGCACTTACTGTTAAATATTGTCGGTTCTTTTCTGTAAATGTAATTTCTATCTGGAATAAACTACCCAGGAGTGTGAAAACTCTGCAAATTTATCCTTTATATATGAGAACCATTAGTCGATTTTTGCATTCAGAAAATCTTCCTCAAATTTTGGGTTCTGAATCCACTGATCGACTCTACCGTAGCGATGGCGTTTGTGGTCTCTGAACACTATGGCCGGTCTCACCAGCTGTTCCTTAACGCCTCTACTTCGACTATCCCCAACTTCATGGAAGGAATTGACGTCCGATAATCTCCGATACCGTGCAGCACCCTCCCCCCCTTCTTGACGGTCGAAAATCTACCACCAGCAGTTTTTTTTCTCCTGAACCCTCCAAACCATAAAAACCACCATCAAGTATATTTTTATTCTTCAGGAGTTTTTTTTCACTGCGGGTTAGATTTGTGTTTAATCGCTTACCTCGACAATGCATGTAAACTGGCATTTACTAAATTAAATTAAATTAAATTAGACAAACTCTTCTCAGAAGGCATTATCCGAAGAGATATAGAGGCATTGAACTAGTCGAAGTCGCCAGGACCAGACGAGATTCCACCCAAGCTTCTCAAGGAACTTGCCAGAGAGCTCTGTGTGCCTTTGTCGATGCTCTTTCAAACGTCATTGGACACTGGAACATTTCCTATCTATTGGAACCTGGCGCATATTACTCCGCTACACAAAGGAGATAACAGGGCTGCTACGACAAATTACAGGCCCATAAGCTTAACATGCATTCTATGCAAAGTAATGGAAAGGATCATAAAGATTGAACTGATGCAATTCCTGGAAGTTCGCGGCCTGCTATCGAAATGTCAACATGGCTTCCGGAAAGGAAGATCCTGCAAGAGAAACTTGCTGCAATCTCTCCAGATCTGAACCCGAGCTCTCGACGACCGGCACGCGGTCCACCTAGCCTTCATCGACTTCCAGAAGGCTTTCGACACTGTGCCACACCAAAGGCTCTTACATACGCTGAAAAAATAGGGATAGGTGGCAACTTCCTTAAATGGATAGAAAACTTCCTTTTGGGTCGACACCAGGTTGTGTGCATCGGTCGGGGAAAATCAGATCTTATTACGGTGGAGAGTGTTGTCCCCCAGGGTTCAGTGCTGGGATCCGTTTTGTTCCTTATCTACGTGGACGATGCCGCAAGAGATTTAGACTGTGAAGTAGCAATGTTTGCGGATGACATGAAGATATGGAGTGTACTTCGGGGTCCTGCCTACGACGACAGAATGCAGATGAACCTGAATTGTTTGGAGAAGTGGTCAAACCGTTGGCTCCAGCGGTTCAGCGTTGCCAAATGTAGCATACTTCGCCTAGGCAACACAGCCAGATCCGCCAGCACAAGAGGCTACTTTCTGGGCGGTGCAGCCCTACAAGAGGTCGAAGCCCAAAAGGACCTCGGTGTGATGACGACAAGTTCCCTAAAACCATCCGCCCACTGTTCGAGGGTGGCAAAAAGCGCAATGTCCGTACTGTACGCCATCAAGCGTGCGCTTATGGACTTTGACGAAGAAGCTTTCTCAAAAACATTCGGAACATTCGTCCGGCCGCATTTAGAGTACGGCATACAAGCTTGGAGGCCGTGGGCTGTTGTGGATCAAAACTGCCTCGAAAGAGTCCAGAGGAGAGCTACGAAGATGGTTAGGGGTCAAAGCTCCTTTCCTTATGCAACCCGCCTAGTAAATCTGAACCTCTTTCCTTTGAGTTACAGGCAACTTCGCGGGGATCTTTTGCAAGCCTTTCGCATTGTATAGGGGTTGGATTGCAGTCTGGCCTTCGAGGACTTTTTAGAATTTTCTACCTTCACCAACCTCCGAGGTCGCCCGTTAAAACTGCGCACTCAGCAGGCACGGCTGGATGTGCGGAAGTTCTTCTTCTCTGTTCGAATGGTCAAACCATGGAATGCTCTTCCCGCAGATGTTGTGATGTCACCATCTATACGAAGTTTTAAGAAGAATCTTGACCTATTTTTTTCCCGAAATGAGCAACAGCGATGAGAAGTAGAGCTCACGCCCTGCAACTCGTTCTCATTTTGTCCCACCATTATGGGCGTGTTTGAACTATTTCAGCCCAGAACAATTATCTGTATATCGTTGCAAATAGGGTACTCAAAGGCTAACGCCTATTTCCCTCGATAAACTGAACCGAACTGAACTGATTCTCAGCCAGTTCTCCATCATGTCCGTCCTCTGCCTTTTTACATCCTCGATTCCCTAATTTCCTATCTTTATACCGATTCCCAGCACATTTTAATGAAAAACGCTGGGCGACTTCTAAAAAGACATTCTTTCTTCTAACAGAGAAGCAACCTGGGTTTCATTCTTCTGAATGTTTCGATGGGGCCGTGGGAGTGATTTGAGATTACGACCTGGCTCAGCTTTGCCCACGCGGAAAGCCTTTGCACTATGAAAAACTCCGCAGTCCACAGGATGGAGTTAGTGTTTTGGGAAGACACCTAGTTCTGAAGCCACCCGTTCCTTTGGAAAGCCCAGTATGGACTCTGGAAAGCTTTTTTTAACGAAATATCCTTTACGAACTATGGGTGAGTAAGTGGCTGCCCCGTCTGCACTAGAATAGCTCATTTACGCAGGCCGTTTCTCACGAACGATGTCATATGAACATTAGGATAATAAGGCTCTGAAATAGCAGCCGTGAAACCAAATTTATTTAAAAGACGTGCTGGTTTTGGCCTCGGAGCTTTCAGGGTCAGTGTCTAGTGCCTCATTATGCTCACAGCGTTCGCATGTCCATTTCCATAAGCATGTTGTTGAACGTGCGTCTAAGCTAAGTAGACTTGACTTTGAAAGGGAGTGACAGCGTTATCTTCCAGAATTAATGAAGAGCCCTTGTTTGCCCTGCCGTACACCACCTGCTTCAAGGACTGCAGTTTGATTGCCTATGGAGTCCTTTTTAGTCGACGGGGGTACTTGGTTATCTTTCCGTCCGCGTATTTTTTATCGACAAAACAGAAACTACTTCAGCAGACGGTGAAGTGGAATATCATTCTTCAAGCTTGACTAGATAAGGGATGTTGTTTAAGCCAGCTACCTTTCAATATTCAGGTCGTAGACTTGTTAAGCGCGCTGCGCTTTGTCCGTATTTGGATTTCCATCGCGCCGCGCTTCTGATGTTGACCAGGATAATTATATTCCTCTTCTGTTTGGGCTTCCTCGCCCATGGGCAAAGTAACTTATTTTTTGACGATAAAAATGCTGTCTTCATCGATTTTATTGTCTCAACTCCGTGGCGTTTCACGCTTACCTCTGAGGTTTGATGAACTCGGCTCTTAAGATATAATAAGACTGGCATTTTTGTAGCGGATGCGTTTTGTGAACCGACGGAGGAACTTCAATAACGGACATTTAAGAGTACTAACTGGGAAGACAAATGCTAAGCGGCTGACTTTTGTCTTTGGAGTTCCCCGTCAACGACGCATCACCGGTCTCATTCGACAACCAGCGTACATAGAGTCGACTGTTAATCGGGAAGTAAATTGGAGACCTAACGAGGAGGAACACGGGAGTCCGCTCACAAACTTCGCCCTCGAATTTCGAGTCGCAAAACATAAGCCGTTTCACTTAACAAAGGGCATATACCGTCCGCTTTGCTTTACGCGCTGAAAACCGATGGGTAACCTTACGTCTAAGTCGGTCTTTGGCGATAATGGCTGAGTGGTGACTTCCATCTCAAGCTTAGAATTATTGGGCCATATAGCAGTCTAATAAAACGCATCTGCGCTATTCGGTAGGCATGTTTTCAACCTTCCATCATGGTTGTCACAACTAGAGTAGTGATACGAATAGCGGCTTGGGCTGTATAAGCTGCCTGTGTTGGTTTTTGACACTCTTAGTAAGTTACCTTAGTCTTTCGTTTATCTGTTTTGTGTGTGCAGCGTTGCGATTCCGGGTTTTATTGTCAGCGACTCAGAGACGGAATACGTGACTTCATCCAAGGTTTGAGTGAGTGCCCTAGTCCACAGGAACCCTTGTCTGTCATGACATCATTATGCTAATTGGCAGATCGCGGATACGCTATTATGATGTTGTTCCCTGAGAATTTTTAGCTGAATTTCCTCCCATATCGCCCTTTGAACTATATCAAGAGACCTTTAGCCGTTAGCTGCTCGTAGACATGTGGCGAAACCACCGCAGGCACTACTGACTTCCTGTCCTTCCCGTCTAAAAGACAGTCGTCAGGTCGATGATAGGACTCGAATTCTGTCAAGCGATGCGTGCACAATTTAGCCTTTCGTATCTGTTGTCGATAGGAAGCATTATTACTGATAAGGGGTACTTGCCGTTTGCTGAAAAAACATTACTGCATACCTACATGGGACTCAAAGGTCCTAAAACCAAGGTTTTTAGCCGACAGGTAACCTACTCAAGCGTACTTTTAATTTAGTGCTCTCCCTCACAGATTTTGTGAAACGACTAGAAAATTTCCAAATAACTTCCTTTTGTCTTTCCTTTAGACACCTGCCTCAAAAATGCTGAGGTCACTCTCATCACACGCACCGAAAAAATAGGACAGGTGTATTTTGAAAAGAAGGTGGTTGATAGTAAAACACCCATTAATATGACGTTCGTAATACCCGGACCCAGAAAGGTAACATTAACGTCTTGACAGAGTGTCTTGTCGTACCAGATAAAAAAAATCAAGTGGCGTCTTAATGATGGACCGATTGATGTGGACAACGATGGCCGTCCACCGGTTCATTATCTCCTTAACGAAACTCCCTCCCAGATCACCGTTACTCTTGTCCTGGCTGCACCAAGTAAGTCTCCTTTGGGTGCTTCTAACATCGTCTTTTTACAGAACAGCACTTTATTGGGAGCTGGCTCATGGTGTTGAAGGACACCGATAATAATGTAGTGAATCAAACCTGCGAACTTACCTGTAAGTTCCCGTGTTTCTAAGTTGTCAGTACTTTATGCGTTTGGCCTTTTTGAATCTAAATAAGTAGTTGATCCCTTTAAGCCTACAATGTCTGTATAGTCAAAATGCTCGATGGCATCAATAGGCCCCTGAATCCAATGTCACCTGCGCATGAAGCACGCACGATCAACTATGCATAAGTTTTAAAAGCGAAGTAGTTTTACGTCCTGATCTTTATATTGAGGATGTCGCTGATCTCCGTTGGGAGCCACAAAGTATTTTGCCTCGTTTGCGCTAAGAACAATCGGCAGTGCCCGGAGTGCAAGCTCCGAGGATCTGCAAAAAAATCGCACCCGCATTCAGATTTTGGACCGCGTCTGCCGATTTTAGCGTGCGCACGGGGGTATGTCCCGAAATTTAAAGATTTACTATGAAATATTAGAGTCGATCCATTCTGAGTGGTAGTGAGGTGCAGAAAGGTTATATGATTACTGCACTCTTAGAAGTATTACAGACCAACAAGGATAGGAGAGACTGGGATGATTATATCCGACATATTCCCCTCATCAGCTTCCCATATCAATCTGCCGGCAGGGTAGGCCCGTGGCTTGAGCCAGAGCGTATTTAGTCAGTGGACCTCACCGCCTGAGATCGGCCACTTTGGAGTGGCGTTTACCGATTACGGCCTGCTTGTTTCTATGCGAGGATCTTTAGGGGCAAAACGGAGATGACACTTCCTTCCGGCGAACAGTAATACCTTCCGCGATTCTCGATTTTGAAAAATTCTATCCCCGGGGTCCATAAATTCTCTAAGCAACCGAATTCCATGGTATTTTGGTTAAATTGTCTTGACTCCTCTGCTTCACTGTATGTTATCCTGATTCCCTTATCCCACTTTCTTAGGTTTCTTTTGACAGGACTAGCGGAAAAGTAGTTTTTGCCTGTTGCATGTAGCATCAATATGCCGAATACACTCCCAAAGTTGAAAGTAAAAAGACTCCTCGTCAAACTTTTTGGGGTAAAGACTTTAGTTTGACGGCGGTTTGGGTATGCCAAACATGACCTCATCTTTGAAGGCTGGAGCTACACCTAGAAGATTTACCATCTGCTGCATAATGAACTACCATTCGAGCCAATACTAAGATTTGGTTAGTACGCAGTCTGCTAAGATTCGCATAATCGAACTTTTTTTGCCCGGACCGAAGCGGTACCGAAATTTGAGACGCTGCCCTGAGCGCCGTCAATGTGACCCAATTGACTAGTCTCCCTGTAACACGCGCTTAAAACTCACCAGCCACCTGGACACTGCGAATCACAGTTCACCGATGTTCGCGAGCTTGTAGGTTGGTTTCTGATTCTATTGTGAAAGCTAGGCAGAAAGGCATAAAGTGAATAGTGACGTAGGATAACTAACAAATCAGCCCTGTCTCCCACCACCTGATTTCGTCGAGAATAACTTACTGGGATGTGAGCGGGGCGAGCAGTCGGTGTTGTCCGCCGTATCCTGTATGCCCACGGCCTCTGCAAATACTTAGGTCAGTCGCGGCGGTAAGCATAACACAAGGTTTCACAAGCGTAAGATGTCTTTTGGACAGGAACATTATTTATCTCACGCTTACTCATAATCAAGCACAATGCTACACTGACTTTTCTACCGTGCCCGTCTGTAAAAAGTGCAGACTTAAAGAGAGCACTCGAGGCAGTTGAGGCGTCCAAATCAGGCAGGAGACCGATGAGCGGATATGTGGAGCTCTACCCATGTTGCCAAGCCCTTAAAACCGAACTGAGGGACGTGGCCTCGTTCCGTTATTGGTAACTTTAGCACAGTACAGAGCTGACCGACTGATTCTGCTACCTAGCTGTTCGTTTTATGGCCTCTTGCTTGTCTGTGACGATGGGCACGAAGACCAGTCCGAGAGCTCAGTTTACTAAAGTGTTTTTTTTCGATTGCTGGCGTCTTCCTCCCTTCTAATTAAAGAGATTCCTTGGCATCTTGGCCCCATATATCTATCTGTTTACACGCCTGAAAATGGACGATGATACTGTGGAGTCGCCTTGATGCAGATTGAGCAGTAGACTTGTGACGGCAGAAGTAGTTGTCGACAAAAGGTATTTAGTCGAAGCCGCTATAAAGTTGTAAAAGGACAGATCTTTGGATAGCTCAGGCTGACGATTTTCAAGTCGATTGACTAGTTTGGTTTTGGCCAGGAGATTTAAAAACTACAAAGTGAAATTTATAACTTTATCAACACAGCCGCACGTGTGGGGGAATGCGCAAACATCGATTGAAGAAGGGTTTAGTGAAGTAGCCAGCAATTAAGAATGGTTAAAAAGGACTGGAAACAACCAAAAGGTTTAACAAGGCAAATCGAAAAGGGAATCGCGGGCGACGTTTCAGCTATTTTTATTCACCACTAAATCCCTCACCCGGGGCGGATTAGCCTTTTGTACTTTACAGCAACATTTCTTATATTTTGTCAGTGAACATCTGCTGTCTAAATCAGTTCCTCATCTTCGAAAAGGGATGCGGGATGTTCCAAATCATCTTTCTGCCGCGTAGGCCGAACTTGAGCTGCTTTTCCGGAAATTCACCCATTTCAGACGGCCACTCTTTGGCAGTTGACACCTGAGACAGCCAATTTGCTCTTTTGCGTCAGAAGACCGACAGACGTCGTAGTCATGTCTTGCATCCTTGTTCAAGTTCGTTCACATTCGCAGTCAGCAGTTCCAGGCGCACTGACCTTCAACCACTCGACCAACTTCATCTCGGACGTACGTACGTACACAGAGTCGCAGTTACCCGTAC